>WYDI02003143.1:0-34438 GCA_009867235.2 Psittacus erithacus | reverse complement strand
CCCCATCCCTGTCAGTGTTCAAGGCCAGGTTGGACACAGGGGCTTGGAGCAAGCTGCTCTAGTGGAAGGTGTCCCTGTTCATGGCACGGGGGTGGAACAAGATGATCTCTAAGGTCCCTTCCAACACAAACCCATTCTATGATTTGATCAACTTATTTGAGCTAGATAAATGACAGTCTATACGAGAGTACAGGCAGTGGCAATAGACAAAAGTCCCCCAGCAGGTAGCTTAATTATTACATTTTAAGTAAATGAGCATGTGGGACGAATCTTTCTTAAAAAGTGCCTCTTTTTTTCCACTTACTTAAGAAAACTAAGGATATATGACTAATTTTTGAGGGATGAAGTTAGGTGAGATACATTATTCATCTCCTTTCAAAGAAGCACGGGCTTAATCATAGACATAATGTAGGTGGAAATTTATGTCATATGTTATGCCAAAGGTCAGATTACACATAATCAGAATGGCCCCTTTGACTTTAAAATCTGTAGTGGTTATAGATTAGGAACAGCTCCCTTGAAGGCAACACAGTTACATGGATGGGGAAGTGATAGGAGATGAAAGTCATTCTCAACAACACTGTTATATTTCTTTTTAATAATGGATGTCCATAAAGAAAGCTTAGATCATTTTTAAATGACTGAACTTTTTGAAGTGATCTGCTAATGGCTCCTATGACATTGACAAAATCTGAACAACATTTATAAGGTACATAAAGCTGAGCGCATGGTCCGTACCTTGCGCCAGAGAAATTTATCCTAAGCTATCCCATACTCACTGGCATCTTGAAAAAAATAGAGTTTTTTTCACCTGATAAATATTAACACTGTCTCAAGCGACAGCTGATATAAAAGTCTTCTATTTCCCAACAAACCAATGTATTTTATCTGTATAGAATATTGGGTTTTGACTTGTGTCTGGAAATAATGCAAACAAGCACTTTAATGAACAGAATAACTCACTGGAGTGTGTGGGGGGAAAGCTGACTAACCTCAGATTTACATCCTTTTTAAATAAAGATTGTCTGACAGTGTTGTAATATTTCACCCATTCAGTTTGGATGTTTTCACTGGGATATGCCTGATGCATGCACGTAAATGAGATATAACCGCGCGCAAGACTGGAAGTTACTGGGAAAATAGATGTATCAGAATAGAATCAGAACATATTTTTCTTCAAATGTGCTCTATAAACCCTTCATATTTTGGCATCTTCATGAGTTGTATTTAAAAATGATTATGTTTCCCAGTCAGAATAATAAAATAACTCTCTATTTTCTTTTTTTTTTTTTCCTTTTTTTTCTTTTTTTAAATGTCAGGAGTTCTCCGTTGACAAAATAGAATGATGGACTTTAGTCATATCCTGGCATTTTTATTAATACCCTGACATAACAGAAACAAAGTAATAAAACACAAGAGAAATGATTATTTAGCATGGCTGTGAAGGGTAAAGATGTTCAGTGGATAGTAGAAGCCTAATCTTGTAGCCACAAATTTCTCTGCAGAATTGTTAATATAATCTCATTTCTCAGTAATTTACTTATCTAAATGCTATTAAGAAATTACTAGAAAACCAATTTGGACTCTCAGAAGAACTCTAAAACTTAGAATTGAAGTGGATCATCAGGCAGCGTGCAACTGTTGCTTCAGGAATAATAAAACACTTTTAACCCCCCCTTAGATTAAGTTAAAGCCTAAATTCTTAGTCCAAAAGTTACCAGTAAACCCAACAGCAGGAAGCGAACATGGCAGGTTACAGTCATCATGATCAGCCTGGCTCCCTTTTCCCATATGGATTACATGCAACAAGGTGCTTCTAAAAGGTCGAGCAGACAAGTCAGTCCCAAAAATATCTGTGAATTTTTCTAACAGAAAACAATTCTTCCTGACCCTAAATCTGATGACTTTAACATCCTTAAGCAGAAGAACTTACTCCCATCAAGAGCATACTGTCTGTAACACATCTAGATGCTTCAATAATTCATAGCAAGTCAAAGAGAATCTTCCTACCAAAGCAGGAAGAAAAGTAAAGTGTTAATGATCATGAAAAGCCTTGGATTATGAGATGAAGTATAAACACACTCCAAATTTTAGTTATACCAAACTTTTGGATTTTCAATACACATGTTCTCTGGAAATAAAAAGTCTTATCATCATAAATGTTGCAAGGAAAAGGGTAAATAAAGTACTTCCTTATAGTTGTCTTCAAATTTTGATTAAATATACTCATATTCAGGTCTTGTTTCTCTTCTGTTTACTATCAAAATTTTCGTATTCAATTGTACATGTAAGTTTTCTAGTCTGTTTGTCTCTCCATATTTACCAAGTTAGAGACTTTAAGACCCAACTACTGCATACAAACACATCACCAAGCAAGGGTAGATGAGCAAGGTATAATTAAGCTTTTTAAGGCAATTGAACAGTACTGCCACATCCATCAGTAGGACTTGTGATTGATTCCTTAACAGAAGCTGTACAAGAAACTATTCAGTACAAGGGAAAATTCCCTCATAGATTTGTACCCTTTTAAAAAAATCAAAGATGGTCAATTTCCCCAATGAGGAGCTATTATCAGAATCCCACAGGGATGTGCTCTGGGTCTTGGCTCATCTTTACATCCATAATTGATCTCGAGCTACTGAGTTGATGAAATATGCTTATGATACCAAAACATCCAGCATAGTCAAAGCTAACTGACGGTGTGAAAGGTCTCAAGGAGCTCAGAATCAAAGAAAAAAACCTCAGCTGAAAATCAGTATTAAAGTGCTAGCTGCACCCCTACAGTGTATTTGCCACACTACTTCCTACTTTAGCTATTCGCTCAGGAAGGAAATCTTGTGTCAGCTTGGGCTGTTCTCTCAAAACACAGCTGTAATGTTCTTGGATGATCAAGAACACAAACAGTAGGGACTATTTTGAAAGGGTCAGGTTAAAACACAGAGACCATCGCCATGAAACCATACAAAGGTGGGGTGTGCCTGTGCCTGCAATGCCACAGGTGAACCAAGGAACTGCAAATAAAGACAGTTATAAATATTCTCCTATTCAAAATGAGCTTTGTGAAGTAAGAAGTTAAAAAAAAAAGGGCAAGCTTCTGCATTTATAAACTTAATGAAAAAGGTGAATACAAGGTAATTACTCACTGTTGTCATCACGCAAGGCCTTGGGGATAACTGCACTGAATGATTAGACGGAGGAAAATAAATACTTTCTCACATACAAACATTTCTCATGGATATCTTTGAGCTATATATAAAAGGACTGAAAAAGCAGTAAAGCAAGGCAAGAATTATTATACAACATGAGAAAGTTAGGGCTGTTCAGCCTGGAGAAGAGAAGGCTGCGTGAAGACCTCATAGCAGCCTTCCGGTATCTGAAGGGGGCCTATAAGGATGCTGGGGAGGGACTCTTCATTAGGGACTGTAGTGACAGGAGAAGAGGTAACAGGTTAAAACTTAAACAGGGGAAGTTTAGGCTGGGTATAAGGAAGAAGTTCTTTACTGTGAGGGTGGTGAGGCACTGGAATGGGTTGACTGAGGAAGTTGTGAATGCTTCATCCCTGGTGGTGTTCAAGGCCAGGTCGGACAGAGCCTTGGGTGACATGGTTAAGTGGGAGGTGTCCCTGTCCATGGCAGGGGGGTTGGAACTAGATGATCTTAAGGTCTTTTCCAGCCCTAACTACTCTATGATTCTATAATTCTATGTCCCCAATGCAACTTTTATCTCAAAAATTAGTTTAATCCGAAATAGAAGTCTCACTCAGCACTTGCCCTGCTTTATTGTTTACTTAAGTGGGTGTAAGGAGCTACTTTCAGGAACAGGTTAAAGCCTGGAGATCTTTGGTCTTTGGCTCTCCCTTTGCACATACAACTATGTTGTTAATTTGTGGCAAGCACCCTAACCTCTCTCCACTCCCACTATCTTCCTCTGGGTACTCAACAGGTCCTACCAGCTCGCATTGCTTTCCACAAAGAACACATCAGTCCATGTTGTCCCCAAGTACTGTTTATATCATTCATAACATCTCTTCCTGCCCAACCCTCACAACCTGTGATGGCGCCTATTTATCCCAAAATTTTTCATTCAGCCCTGAGCTCTTCCCACGCTCCTGCCTCATGTCCCTTAACACAGAGAGCCCTTCCTGGCTACTACAGCTCCTCCTGCTTTGTGTGATGAGGATCTAAATCATCCACGGACAGCCACAGCTGTTGGCTATGCTCTGATGCTGAGCTCTCGTACAAGTTTCACTATCCCTGGAGAAGTAAAGCCCTTGCAATTGTTCTCACAATGATCAAAACCATACAGAAACCCTAAGGCAGAAAGCTGTTAGCAAAAAATGGCATGACTGTAGAAACCAAAAAGGAAGACATAAAGGAGAAAAACCAGGTATAGCTTGTTTCCAGGCAGACTAGACTATGGCGACTAGTTTTCAGAACATTTGTTTTCCTTTTCAGAGCTCTGTTTGGGGGGAAAAACATCCTGCACCATTTACTAATAGAAGAAAAGCTCTTCTGAAGTGTGAATGTTTAGTATCTTTAACAATCAGGCAATTTATTCAAATGTCTAAAAATGGATATAATAGTAAATTATTTCCTTTCTGTCAGGAAAGGAAAAACGTCTTAGCAGGCTGAAATTCAATGGTTTCTGTACTGTTGTAGGAAGTATCTTAGAAAGGCATAAAAAAACCCCCTTGAGAACTCCACAAGCCTGTAGATGGGTTAGACTTTTGTGTTAAAAATGATTCATTTCCAGAAGGCATAAATAATTGCCTGGAGAACGATCATAAGTCTCATCCAAAGTCAGTATGAAGGCTCCTACTGACATCACCGTACCTGGATGAAGCCCAAGGTTTGTATTATAGCTTATGTATTTTTATACTGGCAGTGCAATGACTTCCAACAAAAATAACATTTTAAAATGTTAAAGGGAAAAGAATAGGTTACAGTGCTAAATCCAGGCAAAGTTTGAAATGGATTTGCTTCCTACACACAGAGCATCAATTCTGCTCTTCTATTCCTGTCTACAACAACATAAAAGTCCCAGTAGGTGTAAAAATCTTCTGATGCTGTCTGTTTCTCAATACATACAAGACAAAATGCACTCCTTAAACATATTTCCCTTCAGAAACTGGCAGTTGAGTAACAATTTCATCTCCTCTCCTCCTCCTGATTTAACTACTGCAACTCCTTTTCTAGCTTGAAACATTTAAAGGGCTTTATACCACCGCTGATCCCTGTTTGATGAAATTTGTGAAGCTGTTTATTTCTTGTAGTGATTTGAGAAATAATCTACCAACGGAGTGCTCAGTTTGTCAAAAGAATGTACATGGGAACATGTGCTCTTTTCTTTAGAGGATAAATCAGTTTTCCTGATGGCACTGCCTGAGTTAAGCCTGAGAGGTATCCAAATCAATGGTACTGAAATCTGTTGTGGAAGTCTTTTAGTGCAGGTAAGAAAAACATTCTGATAGAAGTAGTTTTGCTTTAAGGTGGAAACTTTTACTTACAAACACAAACTATCACCATATTAAAAAACTAATCCAAAATGAACTATGCTTCTCTAGGGATTATTAGGGATTTCTTCTTTTGCACTTTCAAAACACGCCAGGGAAGAAGTGGTGAGCACAGTTACAGTACTTGATTAAAACTATAGGGATGTTATGATAGAAAACATGGGATTTGTTTCATCAGAGAAAAAACAGCTGTGAAATCTCATTCCCTCACAAATGTCAGGTCAGCCAGGATCATGAATCTTGAATCTGAGCATCATTTTTCTTATAGCATGTTAGATACAGTTGCTGAAATTGGGATGTGGTAGTCGGTTTGCGATCCAGAGCTGGACATCATGAATTTCAGAGTGGAATGTTGTCTGAGAGATGAAAGACTGCAGAAATAAAAGATTAAAGGGCGAGAGAGTGTGAATTCATCAATATTTGTATTTCTGCAGGACCTGAACCTTGGCCACATACTCCTACAGCATCACTGTAGGGTCCTTAATGCAAATAGCTCTTTTTTTTTTCCCCTTGCTTGGTGAAAAATGGTGGTAATTATATGAAACTGCATAGCTACCAAGAATTTAATTTTGTGCTTTAACAATACAGAAATTAGGCACCAGCACAGCTTCTCTAAATGAGATTTGCTTCATTTCCCTGTCTTCTAGAGGGAATGTTCCTCCTTCCAGAGTAAAATATGCAGAAAACTACAATAACCTAAGGGAATCCCCTCAGATCTCCTCCAGAACACAAGCTCATGGAAATAAAAATGGTGGGAGGCTCCAGTTAGCAGACTGAAGGAAACTCAAGGCAAATACATGTCCCCAACCACCTATTCTTTCCCTTCCCTCAAATTTCAATAGAATAAATTTGCAGCTTGCCCTAACTCTACTAATTCATCCTAGACTTAATATTAAGTTTCTTTACATGTAGGTTAAACATTTGTCATCTGGTGAGCTAATGCGGAACTGCAGATCACAGTAGGATCTGCATCTTTGCTGGTAAATGAATAGGAGTGGATCCAGCCACATCTAGACTCCTCTGAGAAGGAGTTAAGAAAACAAAGGGGTCCTTTCTGACTCAAAGGGAGAGTCATCCTGACACTTTTGTCTGACGCTGGCCTCTACGCGGTAAATAATGAAGTGTGTTTTGCCATCGAATCTTGTTAAACCACTGTCACATTTACCATTGAACTTTATTAACTCACTACTTTATATTAATAAAGCATATTGCTGTTTCTCTCTTACCACTGAAGAACATCACTCCATTCACATCATTATTAAAAAGTGATTCTGTGCTACAGTCACCACTGAGTTGAATAGGAGATATACAGCTCCACCTGGGCACCGAGTCCAGCCTGGAGTCCTCAGCATAGGCAAGACATGGACCTGTTGGAGTGGGTTCAGTGGTGGGACACAAAAATCATTAGAGGGGTGGAACACGTCTGCTATGGAGACAGGCTGAGAGAGCTGGGGTTGTTCGGCCTGGAGAAGAGAAGGCTCCTTACAGCAGCCTTTCAATTCTTAAAGGGGGATTATAACAAAGATGGGGAGAGACTTTTTAATAGGGCTTCTTGAGATAATACGGGCTTAATGGCTTTAAACTGATTCAGACTAGACATAAGAAATTTTTTATGATGAGCATTATGAAACACCGGTGCAGTTTTCCCAGAGAGGAGGTAGGTGCCCCATCCACGAAAACATTCAAGGCCAGGCTGGACAGGGCTCTGAGTGACATAATCTAGTTGAAGATGCCCCTGCTCATTATAGGGGGGTTGAACTAGAAGACCTTTAAAGGTCATCATTCCATGATTCTATATCAAAGTATTTCACTTGAAGTTATTTGGAGCATTCTAAGATTATGATATCTCTTGGAGACTGCTCACATTGTTCCATTGACCAAAGAACACCCACTCATTGATGGAAGTCTGAATAATAGGTATCTGAGAGTACAGTAGCAATGTAAACTGATAAACCTCCTGTCAAATGTAACAGAAATAGAACGCAAAACCTTAGAGGCTTTGGCAGAACACCTGATTCTGTACAACAAAGATAATAATGAAATATATAAATAGCAGCTTCAAGCTTTTTAAAAACAGTGAGTTCGTGGTGTGCTTCAACCTTTCCCAAAGGCTGGCATTTGTCCCAGGTTGTGTCAATGTGAGTGCTGGAAGCAGCGCTACTGCTTCTCTACCCACATGAAGGTTTATGAGGTTTTTCAGACAGTCATGCCTGCCTCAGATGCCAACCACATTTGGATTTTCCATCAGTGAGCTTAGCATGATGCTTTAATTACTCCTTAGGTGCCAGGCATAAAAATATAGAGGTGCTTAAAGTAGTGACAAGATTATAATGCAAGTTATGCAAAATTTATTCCTCTTTTAAAACATGAGTGACAATTATCAAGAAATTCTATAGATGACTTAATTTCATCTATTGATTCACTTACTTATGGGCAGAAACAAGGGGTGATTGGTAAATGTATTGATTTATAAAAAAGAAAACTATCCTGACGTTATTGCCAGGTAAATATTGTACGTATATTGTAAGTTCTACAGACATTTAAAGGAAGATAACTTGCAAAACTGGGTTCTTTCCACATCTGAAATTGGCAATATTTGGCACACTGGTTTCTGAGAAATGTAACTCAGTATTAGAAAGATTTCACTTCAACAAAACAGCTTGGTTTATAATGAAGCAAACATAAATTATAGGGAAGAAAAGACCAGAAGCCAATACGTGAGGCTGATTAAATATTCTACAGAAGTCAGTTTTATATCGTAATGGAGAATCTGCAAGCAAATTTCCATTGCAAATGTCATTTATCTATAAATATTAATGCATAAATATTAGCTACAGCTATTTGGTACAGCTACATTAAACCAACTTGCATAGAGTTGACTATTTGCAATTTTATTAGTTGTAAAACGAGATTTCTGGCCATCATTTATAGAATTAAATTATATAATTAAAAGAATAAAATTATAACACCACGTGCACAAGATGGAGCATGAGATTCATCATCGCAGGTATACTTACGTTTCCTAAGAAAAATATATGCCCATATTAAATATAATAGTGAAATGTAAACGTCAATGAGCACTGTTATATTGCCTCTTAAGATATACAATTAAGAATGCTCTATTGGTAACCGTAATATTATAGAACCGGTTATTACTATAGCTGTAATACTGGTGGTTGAAACCCATTCAAAAAGCCTAAACCTTTCCAAGCTCTGCCAAGTGATGTCTGTTTGGAGGTGGAATATAATCCCAGGATGAGGCAGATCTTTAGTTGTTAGATTTTACAACATCACGGTAGGATAAAAAAACCCAGGCTTTTATAGCCTGAATTGGTAACAGCCCCCCAGTGAGAGAGTAAGAGTGAATAAGAATAAAGAATTGTCATAGCAATTTGGGGGGGATATTTCCACAAAAGAGGGCACCAAAAGCAGGACATCAAGGCAGAGAAAGGGAAGGAGCATAAAATGTACCTTATCTGACATGAGCCGCCCTAAGGCTGTGTGTATAAACTACATTAGACAGGAAAGAGAAATGCATATTCAGAACCTGATTTCTTCCATCTTAAGAGAGACACCTAAGGCAGTGGACAAAATTACCTTCTTGCTTCCTTTTGCTGACAATATGGAAAACACAGAGATACTTTATTTTAATTGTTTAAAGAGCAGGTGAAGTGCAGAAAGGGCAGAGCCTTGACTTTGTACCTGCACAGCAACAGCCCGGCTCAGCTGAATCAGCACTGGATGGAAATTAAGAAGAATGGTCTCTAAGCAAGATTTTAATTCATTTACCTCATGCATATAAAGAGCAACACAGATAAATTTCATCTGTACCTCACCCCTGAAATAGCATAATTACAGGCTGCTCCTTTTTCAGGGTGAAATACCTGAGTGTGCTCCAAACATGTGGTTGTCATTCTTTGGCCATGCATAACAGAAAACAAACACAGGAAAGAACTGTGGCAGGTTTTTCTAAGTGTATGTGATATGGATTGAACCCTACTGTCACGCTTTGAAAGTTGGACTAAGCATCGTGTTAACTGAATTATGACGAATAAGAGAGGCAATTGCTTGGCATTGATTTGTGTTTGACTCAGTCTGTCAAGAGACAAGAATAGAAAGCATATTGACTGCAGTCTATGTATGGCATGCAATTAAGGAATACATTTTAACCAGTTTAAAGCTTTTCACTATAGATTGTGTTTGTCAGCAATAGAACAATGTACCAGCTAAAGAATTCCACACCACTGTTTTGAAACCAAAGTGCAGGTGCTCATGTAGACTTTGCAAATAGTTTAACACATAGGAACTGCATATAAATCACCAATTGGTTCCATGTACACTTGGGAAATCCTTGAAAGGAAATCTGAAGGGACAGCAGTGATCAAAAATTGAAGTAATTCCTAATGAGAAGTCCTTTAAGATGAACCTATCATTTCCTTTCCAAATCATAACCACAGCATGATATTCTGCAGACTTATTACTTTTACATTGTACAGGGAGACCCAAACCTGGGTGAACCACACTCTGGTAAGTCAGTGCTTAAAGTTGTATTAATTTGCATTAATAAAGGTATTTTTCAGATGAAGGTGGGGAGATGGTGTCAAATCTGTTAGTATTTTCCTGTTATTTATTTTTATTTTCTTAATAGAAAACAGAACAAAATTGGTAGAATTTTCTATTACACATGCAAGTTTATGCATACTGAACTATCTGCAAACTAACATAGACTGGGTTAGCTTAAAGACAGAGCATATTGCTCCTGAAAAACTGATAAACTATTGAATAGTGAACTCTGCACTGGTACATCATTGAGCGGACCCAGTGCTAAGACCTGCTAATGTCTTCATTCCCATCCCTTGGAGATGATACAGCCAGTTGAAACATCTTACTCTGCAAATCCCCTAAAAAATACTGATGAGTGAAATACAAACTGCTTTTAGTGTTTATTCACCTTTTGATATCATATCAGCCAGTTTTTAACTAGAGAAATAAAGAATTTCCCAGTCCCTACACAGGCAATCACTTCCATAATGCAAATAACTTAAAGTCACTGTCTTAGCTATCTTGTGACAACCTTCTATGATTCAAATAATTCCACTGCATAAATAACTGTGAAAGAAATACCAGCATTTGATTAAAAAGTCAAAAATGCAACAGTGGCAAATTGCATCCAATATTCTGTTTTGGAAAATACATAAATGAAGCTATTGCTGTAGGGCAGGAAATGTAATTTTCTTTCAGTATGGAGCATTTAGCACTACGGGATCCAAATGTGGCTGATAAACACGTTGAGCCAAATAAAACAGTCCTTTCCAATAAATCTGAATACTTTTAATCAACTTGTTTATCACAATTAAATATTTATTTAATAATTAAAATCTTAAACACAAGGCTTTGAAACTCAAAGGAATTAAGCACAATAGGTCTGTATTCAGTGAATATGAATCCGGTTCTGCTTGTAGCCTGCAGTCTCAAGGAACTGAGTTTTGTGCAGTCGTGTGTGATTTTGAGCCCATCCACAGGCCTGTGTGTGCATATGTGAACTTAAACACTGTCTACCCTTCTCTAAAGAGGTCATAGGAACCCCTCTTTAGCTTCATTATAACTTGATAAAAGGGTAATAGCAGCCAAAAATACATACTCAGGTAAAGAGGAGACATCTTATTTGTTCTGCCTCTTATAAAAAGGCTGTAATGTAAAGTCAACCTTTAATATTCACCAGGGAACCCAGCCACAAACCACATACTGCTAAGAGATAACTTCAGTAGTTCTGTTATCCACAAAAGTGCTTCTTTTCCATCATTTAGCCTAGTCTAGATTTAAGAGTAAACAACCTACGTTCTAGTTTCCATAAGTGGAGATGGCAAAAATCTTTTAAATTCAACTTAGCTAATGGATTATCCATTTGGGAATGAAATCTTGTCCGTCCAATCCTGCTGATAGTAACCTGAAAAACTGAGCTTTTAGTACTGGGCTTGGTCCAAATCCCATTGCCATCAACTGAAAAGCTGCAATTTAGGTTCCTTTATGGAGTATCAAATCTCATTCATGGGTTCTACACTTACCATATTATTTTTCAGCAACTTATTTTCCTTTCGTACTGTGTCAACGCAGAGATGAAAAAATATGGTTAAATATTAACATACAACTTAAAGTATAAAAATATTAATACTAAAATATCTTCTCTTCCCCTCTCTCTTTCCAGTTGCGCAGGACCAGTCAGAACTTGATCCTGTTCAAAACCCTGAATGACTGGAAACTGCTGCTTCTACCTGATGACTCCTTATTCCGTGTGAGAGGAGGTTTTTAAATTAATTCTTCAATTTATTAGGGATCTGCTTTCTTGGATGACTTTGGCTGATCCAAAGCTTGTTGAGCACGTTCTGAATCAGACTTAAAGTACTTTAATTTCTGCTGATGCTTTTCACTGTCACAGGGTTATTGCTCAAGCCGTTCAGTTATGCAAAGAACAAGTCCAAAATTCATGTTGCTCGACTTACAGCCAGAGGAACAAACACTAAACCAACAAATCTTATCACAATAAAAGCAATGGACAGGCAATCCTGGTTTAAGCCCTTTGTTAGAATCTCCCTAAGTTAAACATTTAGGAACTGGTTTATCTTTGATTTTCTGCTCAATCTGCTAAGTCCTGCCACTTGTCAATATTTTTAACTGCTACTACAGTACAGGATTATCCAATTTGATATACCAGATTATTATGAACAGTACAAAACGCACACAACACTTTAGAGAGAGATGAGGCATGAGTGACTCTATTGCAATGGCATTCTCCATGCTCCATAGAATTTTCTCATTACCATTCCTCTTTTTTCCCCAAATATCATCTATTAAAACTAATACTGCATATGCCAAAGGAAGACAATCCAAATCAGAAAAAGATCAGCTCTTGACAAGCATATTTATTAGCCAGGGTGAGAATCATCTTATGCAGGGTTGATTCACAAGTGTACATAAAGGAGAATCTACACAAGAGCGGGGAAGTCTTTCTATAATATTTTTCTTGACTTTGAAAACATATATAAATATATAGATATACAAAGAGAGATCACTTAGGTCTGAGTGCACTTTCAAGGTCTTAATAGCACCATATGCTTTTGTTTGCTGAAGCAGTAAGGTAGTCGGTAGCATTTAGGCAGACATGAGTAGTCCACTCAAATGGACCTCGTTACTTGTAAGTTTGAAATGAAGACAGGTATGCATTAAACACCTTCATGGTAAAAAACCTGAATGGTAAGAAACTAGAAATGCTTCTGGCACAACATATTTCTGACACAGTTCATATTGCCTACCACGCAATGATACATATATAGTCATGCCCTTGCATCTCTCTACATATTTTTAAATGACCTTTATGAGTTTGATGCTAAATTATGCGTCTGAACATACAACTCAAATGCAACCTAATGTCTCCTGCTTTTGTTTAAAGTTTCCTTCCTGTGCTTTTTATTCATTCCCTCATGCCTCTTCTTTTCCTTATTAAAAACTCCCTCATGCTTGCACTCTATCTAACTTAGCAGATTGTACAGGGGGGAGATCTCATCTTTACTGTCATAAAATTATTGAACATAAGAGTAATATATTCAGAGAAGCATCCCTAGGACAAAGCAGTCCTCCTTTACTCAGCCTGGAATGAGCTTCTTGCAGTAACTTAACAGTCCTTTGCAAAGGAAACATTACTAGTGGGGCTCAGGGAATACATTGCTACTGAAAACAAGTTGAAGCAATGTATCTTGACAGATAACATACAGAATCACTCATATGAACAACATTTTTATATATAAAAACAAGGAAAAAGATAAAATTAGACTGCCAAGATTCCAAATTCAAAAAGGTAATTAATGCTGCGGGCTTAAAGAAAATCACCCACCTGTGGAAATCTGGTTTCCTCTGGGACCTGCTGATGTAGATATAGAAAATAAAGAACACTACTAAAAGAAAGGCCTCAAAACTATGCTAGTTTGGAAGGCAAAGTACGTTAACAGCAGCTGTCCATTTTGTATACCTGAAATGACTGCAGTGATAGGACAAGAGGTAATGGGTACAAACTTAAACAGGGAAAGTTTAGGTTAGATACAAGCAAGAAGTTCTTTACTGTGAGGGTGGTGAGGCACTGGCACAGGTTGCCCAGAGAAGTGGTAAATGCTCCATCTCTGGCAGTGTTCAAGGCCAGGTTGGACAGAGCCTTGGGTGGCATGGCTGAGTGTGTGGTGTTCCATGGTGAGGGAGTTGGAAGTGAGGGAGCTGGAAGTGGATAATCTTAAGGTCCTTTCCAACCCTAACTATTCTATGATTCTATTTATACTCATGCAAACTGCAGTATAATGTAATTTAGGACAAATACGTTCCTAACCACAGCCCAGGCAGGTAACAGAAAAAAATCCCTTCCTATTAGAGGTAATAAAATTTATCATACAGAAAATGGTTCTTACAATTTTAATACCCATAATATAAACATTTAAAACAGCTATAATTTTAAGATGACAATTAAGGAGGGGGGGGGAACCCAAACACTTTTCAGAATGTCACCTGAAGTAAATTTATCTCCATGTTAAAATGGAAATTTATTAAGTTTGTTGAGTGTTTTAATGAGACCTTTTTCTTAGAGCTAACACAGACTCGATGTCTGAAGGGAAGGCCAGCTCATCGGGCTGCACCAGCAATACTTGCTGACATATTTCCCTTTAATAATGTATTATCTTGACTTTTACTTTATATGAGCTGTCTTGTCTTAACAACAGTAAATACAGCCATAAAGCAATGAGAAATACCAGCAGGATGATGACACTAATTGTACTGTCTTGAAATGAATTAAATTGCTGAACAGTAAATGAGATTACTAGCCTAAAGATAATCTTAATTTAAATGTGCAGCATTTATCTCATCTCAGATGCAATTTTCCAAAGTGCTTAAAAAAATAATACCAGGCAGCCCTCTAACAGCAACCTTTATTTCTGAAGGTTTTAACGATAATTAGAATTGCCCTTGTATGTTTGGTTCTATTGGCATATTTTATACCAAGTAGTCGGTTGCAGGCCAGAAGAGAAAGAAAATGATAAATTCTTAAATTGTTATAACTTTTCCTGCCTTTGATACTGTCATCTAGTTTTTGTTGGACATTTCCAACATGCAATATCTTTGATAAATAGAATATTAAATAGTTAAAATAGATTACCACCTTCATGACTTACAGATATGGCTTTCATTGTATTTGCGTATAAATCTCTCCCCAGAATATATGAGACTTCTCTGAAAACATCCTTTTTCCTTTTTCTGCTAATCAACACTAGACAATATATTGGCTATAAGCAATTAGAAAGGGCTCCTACGCCTTTACACATACTTGCAATTGAAGTTTGTTTGCAGACACTTGGGCAGGAGGGAGGATCTTGACTGGCACAATGTAAAGCTTCAAATGTAAAAGAAATAAACCCCAAACAAACCTCAAAGCCATCTGAGAGAAATACTTCTGAATGGACCAATGAATGGACCCAAATCTTGTTTTAACATTTTCAAATGCAAATTTTCCCCATATAAGACAATTAGCATCTTTGTGAAAATAGCTCATGCCTTCTTCATGCACTCTTCCAAACTTCCTAAACCCTTACCAATCTGAAGCAATTTCTATTACTAGTTATGTTACTTCACAGTAGTTAGGAGTATTTTCTATACCCAAAAAATCTTAAAGCACCTTTCCTGTGTAAACTGGATGAAGACTGCATGTAGTTCCATTTGGAGCAGAATATGATTCTCAACTGCAAAGACTTTTGCACATAACATGACCTGAAGCACAGATGGTCTATTAAAAGTTGTAAGAGGTGTGCAGGCTACCATCACTTGAGCTCTCTTTTCTCCACAAATTCACACCTGAATTGTATGTCTGCTAATGCGATAACTTCTCACACTAAACATCAGCTTGAAGAGCAATAAACAGAATGCTGTAAAAAAATAAAACAGTGTAGGAATGTAGAAATTATTAATTTAAAACAAAACAAAAGGCATTTTAATATAAGCATAGAATATTTTCAATATAGATCTCTACTCTGATAGATATATGAAGTACCTATACTTATATTTAGGGTCAGGGCGCTATAAACTCATCTGCAGATAGGTGTATGAAATACATCAGACGAACCACCCACTGAAATTTCTTGGGTTTCCCATTAACTACTGCAGCATTATAGCCAGTTCAGATGTAAGCTTCCACACTGTGAAGTTGAATATATGGTGAGATGTCTCCTTCTGTTCTTCCAAAGGACTGTGGCTTTTTGGAAGACTATACAACCCATTATTAAGGCCAGGCTGGATGGGGCTTTAAGCAACCTGGTCTAGCGGAAGGTGTCTGCCTGTGGAAGCGGGTTGAAACTGGATGAGCTTTAAGATTCCTTGGTAAAAGCAAAAAGAACTCACATTTTTCCTATATAATATTCAGTTATTAATACTCTTTTCTCCCTCTTTCATTCCCACCAAAACATACAGTTATGAAGCACAATCATTATTCTTTAATTCTCTTGTTAATATTATGATATCCAATGGTATGTTCTAAGTAAATGAGAACAGTATAACTGCCCAATAGCATATGCTTTACTAATGCCAGTGACATCATATTCTCCACTTTCTACACTGATTCCATGGAAGTCGTGTTATTAATCTTAAAAATGTAATTGTCTGAAAGAAATTCTTATGAATTATATTTAAAACTGACATAAGAGTGATGCTACCTATTTACACAAACTACATAACAGATGAGCCATCAGAGCGTCTATGGAATTTGATATAAGAAAGCTTGCACACATTCATAGTTTTCCTTTCCCCATATTTCCATTGTCAGTATGCATTTTTAAAGTCTTTCTTGCTCTTTTCTCAATTGTGTGTGGGGTTTTGGGTGTTTTGTTTGTGTTTTGGTTTTAATAATTCCTATTTTAACATTATGAATTTAGAAGACTTCTATTTAAAGACCTAGCTTGTGGTCTGAGTAATTCTTTCATGACTATTTGTAAGGATAAACCTCTGTGAAACAAGTAGAAAACTCATCTAATTAATAGCTTTAAAGTGTCATAATAAATAAGTTAATTCAAAACAAAAAGCCATTCAAACTGACCCTCTTCTCTACTAGCAACGTCTGCAGTAATGTTAACCCTGGGAGTTGCTGGAAAGAAGACTAACAAATGGAAGGGTGGAGGAGGAGCTGAAAAACAAGCCCAGATTGAAACTCTTTCCACTTCCTTGAAAAAGAAAATCACAGCACTGGACAGACTGTTGTTATTTTCTTTCAGGAAATGAAGAAGGCTAAACAGTACTTCTGGTCATCACAGTTTCTGAGCAATAAACTGTAAGACACAATTATACATATCAGGTTTTGCCTTCTGTGCCTCTAATCATCTACCCTGCTTCTCTTCTTTATGACTCCTGAAGTGTTGTTTACGTGCATGCTGCAACACAATCAGCTCTCTGTCATATCTAATTATTGCCTCTATGGGAAAAAAAGATTAAAATGAAACATTAATACATTAATTTGCATATGACAAATACACAGACAGATTAAGGGTTGTTTTAATTTCATTTAACCATAAAGGCATAAAATCGAGGCATCCAGACTAAGCTAGCTATCTAGGCTGTCTTTAGAAACATAGAAGAGAAGAAGGCTTTTTCAGAAGTTACAGTCCAACCATATAGGCAAGTATTCTAGAATAGAAGGAATCCCATTCTGAAGATAATTCTGCTAAATGAGGAGGGATCATAAACAACAAGATTAGGGCTGACCTTTACATTTGAGATGGTTAGAGTTTGAAGTCAAATTCTACTCTCTGTGATTATCCTAAGACTATAAGCATGGTTAAGACAGAATCAACAGAGTATTGGTTCTCATGAGCCCCTGAACCACCAGAACCTTTCCTGGGCAGTCGTATGACTCAAGTCTTTTCTGTAACAGGCACAGCTGATACATCACACAGGAGAAAATGATAGTCAATTCAGATAGAAATAGTAGGAATAATAGATTAATCTTTCAAGAATATCTCATGTAGCAGAAGAAAATGTTTAAAACCTTTTGATTTTGATTATATTACCTTATGGAATTTCATCCACTAACATACAACCATGAAGTAGGACATGTGTTATAGGAATAACAGAGAAATAAGGATAATGTCTGAGTTAGTGAAGCGGAGGTAGGCTAGGTTCAAAAGAAAAAAGGATTCTACCTGTTTTTGTAGTATACTCTTGGACACTTTAAATTATATGACATGTATACTGAGATCCTGAAAAATTAAGGGATACTCTCCGGACAGTAAAGGCAAGCCTGAAGAAAAAGCGTAAAAATAATTTTACATGGACTTTTTTCCTTCCTTTCTTGAGGAAAAAGCCCCCATCAAACACCATCTTCACAGCATCTATAAAAACACAGGCTTCCCGAGGGCTACAGAAGGTAAGTTTCATTTTACGTCTTCTTTTACATCAATTTTCTAGCATTATTCTTCTGCCTTTTCTTTTTGTTTTCCTTTCCTTCTTTCCCCCAAGCTCACTCTCCTGCATGATTAATATAAGTCTTTCTATCTCATTTTGCAATCTTGTTCTGTGACTTTGCAAGCTCACCTATGACTGGAGCTTTCCTGACTCAATCAGTCCTACTGAGAGACATGAGATGGGCCAAATGTTCCTCTATCACATCTGTGTCTACCTAGATGATCTTTAAGGTCCCTTCCAACCCAAACCATTCTGATTCTATTTCCTTCACTACCCCACTTCCCTACCTTCATATGAATGAAATGGTTCATAAAGATATCTTATATTTCCCCTGTTATACCCTAACCTTTGACTGTATTGATATCATCTTGTTTTCCCCAATTATTTACTGTCATTCCTGTGTCCTCTGCAAACACATGCCAATAGTACCTTATGGATCTTCTACTTTCTAATGCTATTTCTGTTTAAATGAACTCTGCCCCTACCGTGAGAATTTCTCCTGATTCGTCCTCTGCTTTTCATGCCTGTCTTCCACTGGAAATAAAACAGCTCAACTAATTGTTGTGAGCAAACTCATCACCACCTGCAACACTTACGGAAGACAGCACCCATCTTAGTAATGGCTGCATTCTACAGGGAGAGATATGATTTATTTTAGCAAGTGTATTTATGGAGAAAGTGCCCCAAATTTTTTGGCAATGAGCAGGAAAAACAAAGCAAAATTGAAAATGCAGGACTTAAAATGACATAATCGATCTGAAGATACTGTTTCAAGACTATCTTGGACTTCTGCGTGATTTTCCAGGCTGCTGCAGCAGTCAGGAGCTTTGCTTGAGTTCAGTTCTTTGTTCACTTCTCATGTAGAAATGTTAAATACAAGGGTCCCATTCACACTTTGTCAGTCAGCGCAGAATGGGACCTTTATGTTACAGGCTAAGAAAATTGGGGCTGAAGAAGAGAAGGGTGCATGGAGACCTCATAGCAGCCTTACAGTATCTGAAGGGGGCCAGAGAGGCAGCTTTCATCAGGGACTGCAGTGATAGGACAAGGGGCAATAGGTTGAAACCTAAACAGATTTAGGGTTAGATATATGGAAGAAATTCTTTACTATGAGGGCTGTGAGGTACTGGAACATGTAGCACAAAGAAGAGGTAAATGCTTCATCCTGGTGATGTTCAAAGGCCAGGGTGGATGGGGCTTGGAGCAACCTGGTCTAGTGCAAGGCGTCCCTGCCTGTGGCAGTGTGTAGGAACAGGATGAACTTCAAAGTACTTTCCAATCCTAACCATTCTGTGATTTTATGTTTAAGCGTATAGGAAGGAATAGCCTTCAACTACTGCCTAGAACAAAGGTAACAGTGGAACTTTGTGCATGCATGGAGTAGCCAAGCAGTGGTCAGTACTTACACAGAAAACCCCCAAGAGAATCGAGGGCATTGCAGGAAGCAGTGGTGTTGATGAGAGACTGGCCTGCTTCTCTCCATGCCAACAGTAAATTAAATACTTAGCACAAACTGAGACAGGTGTGAGCTATTACACATATAACTATCAAATGGCATAAAAGAAAATACAGTCTGAACACCCTGAGGTCGATGAAGCTGGTGAGGTAAGCGTTGCAAGAAGAAAGGACAGAAATCACAGCGCTGCAATTAAGACTGCTGATGAACAGACGTCTTGCATGGCTTGGGACATGTCATTACATTTCTGAAACAAAGCTAGTGCTGTTCAGGTTAATTGTTATTTTACCTGATGGGACTACTTGTGTAGTGAGAAGTTATTCAATAGAACAATCAGCAAAAAGTCTTCTTTCCTGTAGTCCAGCTCTTCATAATTAGATGGATACAATAACCTTTACTCATTGCTTAGAGTATATGTTCTTTAGAGTAGAATTATTTAGGCTATTGTGATATCTACTGCAATGGGCCCCCAAAGCTCTTGATAATTCCTGTAGACATCCCTATTTTCACCACAGAATTTGCTGTATTGTGTTTTCCTATCTGCACTTTCACCTTAATATAATTCATATTCTTCAATATTTCCATATCTTCCAAATGCTGTTATATTTTTTTGAATCTGCTACAACTTTTTAAAGGATGCTGTATTGTGGTAAAACATAAAAAAATGCTGCAAGTGAAATTTTTGGTATGCTTTGAAAAGGGATGTATACAATTCATCATGATTTTAATGAGTTACATCTTAGGAGGCACATGTAGATATTCTTCTTCTGCTGTTTTAAACCTGAGAAGAAAAGAGAGGGAAAGGCACAGAAAACGAGGAAAGGAGAAGAAGACAATAACAAAGAGAAAGAGAAAGTTAAGCAAAATAAATACCATGAAGGTTGACTGAATGCGGAAGGAAAATACATGAATCTCCAAACATCACATCTAAAAGCAGTTATTATCTTCGCTCACTTTTTGCTACACTACCTTCTCTCAGTTTCTTTTTCCCTTTTTTGGGGAAAAAATCATAAGCTTTTCTTGTTTTGGAGTATATATTCTCACAGCTTAACATTCCAATCTCAGTTTTGCATGATGATGACCTTAATTTCTTTCCCAGGTCCTCTTGACAATTGTCAGAAGACATGAAGGAACAGTATCAATCCCTTTATTAAGGTCATTTAGGAATCCTCAGGATATTCATTTCCCCAGGTGTTTTCTTAATAACCCTAATACTTTGATAATTTGCATCGGTACTTTGAAATCTATCCAAGAGTTAGCAGCCATCAAGGAGATGTCCTCAAGCTAACCTGTTTGTACTAGGCCACAACCATTACTTGCACTCTCTGCTCTAAGAGTTTGCCAGAAGTATGGTGCTAAAATCTTGCAAGTTTATAATAAGATCCATAATCTACTAACTTGATTTGATTAGATTTTGTTTGTCAAAGTAGTTATCGGTGGACTGATCCCCCCCAACTACACAAATTAGAAACAGAACCATATTTCTGTTAAAAAAGTAGTGATGCAGCTGAGTGATGCTCTAAGAGTTGTATGGAAAACGGAATTCCCACTTCAGACAAAAAACAAACCAAAAACCTGGAGATGCAGAGGAGAGTATTTTTTGACCAAATATCACATTTTTCATCACGTGGAAATGCCAAAGTTTTTTAAGAAATCTCAAGCTACTATTCAATTATGAAATATTTTCAATGCCTTATAACTATCTGAGTATCCTCACCATGAGCAAGCACTGAAAAACTGAACAGGGAGCTTGGGCAGCTGACAGAATCAGAATTTAACCAAAACTGAGACTTCCAATCTCAATATTTCCCATGGAAAAAATGTTATACTGGAAAATTTCCAACCAGCTTGGGTTATCTTTTCAGATTGCTCACCCACATTGAAAATCAAATGGGAGACAGATCTAGAGTCACGTTTCGTTCAGATCATACATCAACATCAGAGGTAACTCACACGCACATCTATTATAATTTTCAAAGCAGATGTTAGGAGTGAAGGAGCTCAGTCTGGGCGCTAAGAGAGGGCTGCACACCTTGATAAGTACCATGCAAATTTATTTTAAGCAAATCATTTAATGTCAAAGCTGAAGGCAGGACCCTGAAGATCATCCCTAAGCATCCTTAACTCATCCATCTTCCTGCTGGCTATTCCTGTTTCCAACTATAGTCTTCCAACTCATACAATTAATGAAGGAGCCTACAGAAGCAGCCTCATTCACTATATAACACAGGTTTATCTGAAAGCATAAGTGGCTGATCTGTGGTTATGATCAGAGGCTTAAACATTTCAGTTTAATTAAAAAATGCATTACGCTAGGGTCCCTCCCTGTCACTTAACCTAGGAGCTGAAACTCACCATTTATATTCAGCCATTCACCTCAGGAGTTTCCTGGGTTTAATTTTTGGGGATCCCTTTCCCTCTTTCATCTTTCATCATGTATATTTTTCACAACCAGATCTTTGTGTCTAAACTTTGGTAGTGTAGAAGAGTGAACTAAATATCTTCCTGAGATCTCTCCAGTTTATATTTTTTAATGATGGAATTTCTTACAGTAATCTATTTAAGATGTTAAAATAGATGGCACTGGTTTGAAACCATAAGAGCGGAACTTCTTAATTATTTAAAATAAAATATTTCTGGTTTATTTTGTTTACTATATATTCTTTAAGCTTAAATAGGCAGCTTACAAGAGGAGAAAATGAAATGTAACTATAGTAACTGTAAAACAGGGAATTGAGATGACTGCCATTTAACTACTCAACTTACCTAAAGTACGTATATTTAGACAGACATCATTATTATTTTAAGTCAAAGGCAAAGATCTTGTCTAATACATGAAAATGTGTAAAATACAGTATTAAAAAGTGAAAACGGGACATTATAGTTTGGCATTGATTTATCTTAGGAGGACGCTACATCAGCTTGATGGTTGCATCTTTCCATTAGGAAAAGAATTCAAAATACAAGAAAACCAAACAAAACCCCAACAGTCCATTTCTGTACAGCACATGCATGGAGAAGAGATTGATGATTTATAAACCTGAAATCCAAAACACTGGAGGGAGGTTTTATATAGCAAGCATAAACCTTCACAAATTATTGTTTGGTCAATTCTTTCTCCCACGGTGTACCATATTTCAGCATACCATCTTCTTTCACTTCCTACCTCCCACATGTATTTTCTGGCATTTTCCAGGGACAACAGATGCACTATTTACAC
The DNA here is from genome assembly GCA_009867235.2 of Psittacus erithacus. NCBI lineage: Eukaryota > Metazoa > Chordata > Aves > Psittaciformes > Psittacidae > Psittacus > Psittacus erithacus. The sequence goes on along the minus strand of WYDI02003143.1, from coordinate 11,770 downwards.
TGCTTTCTGATAATGCTGAAAAGTAACTTAAGCAGTAAATAGACGGCTTTGTGACAACACTGGTTTTCTAATTTTTATATATGTATTTGTACTTAATGTATATATGTATTTATATAACCTATAAATTTCCTCATATGCACAGACACACACATTAAGATGCATCTATATTTAAATATCTATGAAAGTTAACAACTCAACTTTTAAATGTTTATAAGTGCATTACAAAATGCAGACATTTAATATTAATATCAAAATATTACCATTTTATTAAAATATTAAAGGATCTTAATTTTTGCCCCAACGTCACCACCTGTGCAAATCTACGGACTGGAAACCTTTTCATCCAGTCCCTCAAACCAGTTTGATCTGGGCTGCTCATTTTCTCACACTGCCATCCCACTCTGCAGTTCATTATGCAAAATGGAACAAAATTACATGTGATTCAGACAATGACTTTCAGATGCAGCTCCGATCCACTTCTCACTGTAACTAAGGTAGGTGAGTTGTGAAATCTAACCTATGAGCCTCATTAGTCTTTAAAAACTGGTATTTTTTCCTAGCAACTGGAGAACTATTTTTCTTTCTTTCTTCTTTTTTTCCCTAAATTATAGCTATTTTTCTTTTAAAGTTAGTGAATGTTTAAAGAAACTGAATTCCACAGACGTGGCACAGTTCCTAACAATTCACAAAGTGCTGGACAAGTACTGTCTTTTGGATACGTGAAAAATCTTCACAGATAAGGAATTTTCCATAAGATGAAGGATGCTGTAATTTCACAGCAAAACTTGCTTAGGTGATACATGGGAATACACAGGCAAGTTGGGAGAAGACTCTATACTAAATTTTGTAAGAAGGGTTAAGAGTCTCAGAGACCACAGTAGAGGTTCTTATGTTGTAAAATGTGGAAGATTTTTTGGGGAAAAAAAATACAAAATGGGTAAAAGCATGAGCCAGGTTGGACAGAGTATTGGGCAATATGGTCTAGTGTGAGGCATCCCTGCCCATGGCAGGGGGTTGGAACTAGATGACCTTGAGGTCCTTTAGAACCCTAACTAGTCTAAGTTCTGTGATAAGTAGCAGAATACAAATAAGAGTTTTGAGCACCGCAACAAACACTAACCATTAAGATTGCCACAAACTTACATTTTGTTTTCTTTCTGTTCTAAAAGAGCCTTCTCGCTTCTAATACCAAAACACCTTTGTAAAATATTTCCCAGGAAGTTCTACTTACTGCAGCACTTGCCCTTCAATTGCAGGGTATCAGAAGAGAGGAAAAGTTAAAAGAATTAAGTACAAGAAGTATTTGCTTAAAGGGAAAATGAAAAGAGGAAGAAGCCTACAGCTATTACACTAAGGTGCCTTTAGTTGTGATGAACCACCAACATAAATTTGACCTATTAAAGAAATATGAGTAAACCTTCCTGCTAGAATCAGCAACAGGACAAGCATTTAGAGCAAGGGGGAGGTGTGTGCTAAAAGCTGATTCCTTCTTTCTTTCTTTCCCTGAAAAAAACCACAAGATATGGTAATTCTGAAAAGCATCAATTTTAATGTGACCCCGTGACTGAGAAAGCCACTTAGAGTCTATTTCTTTTTTGAAACAGCACTATAGATTTTATATGTGGCTCAATCTAGAGTTATGAGTGGTAATGGAAATCCAGTTTGGGTTGAAAAGTTATTGGAAGCAGCATGTTCCAATGGACAAGGCATTAGACATGGTAAAATAACTGGGATACTACTGTAGTCAGCTATGACTGAGTAAAATAACAGACAATACTTAATTACCCTATCTGTAAAATTGAAGAATGATACTTCTTATGCTTTGTCATGTATTTTGACATCTCTAGGTAACAGGCATAAAGATAGATAAGTAATATTAAAGCCTTCATTTGCAATGAATGTAATTATCTTCATCCGCACAACTTTATGTGACTTTTAGATTATTATTTTTTTAAAATCTGAGTAGTTATTTATAGGGAATATCAAAATTCAACTTTCTATCATGCTAAGTGAGATCCTTTTAGAAAAAGAAAGCATAAAAGATCATTGCACTTGACCCTTCCAAGGAATGCTTCCATCCCATCACAAAAAGGTGTCTTACACAGTCTATGACTTCTTTTTTTCCTCTATGTATCTCTTCATTGAGTATAGAACGATGACTGTCGTACATTAGGTGCATAACTTTTACACAGCTGTAAGAACAATCTTATAAACACATGAAATCATAATTTCAGTTGTAATCTCACAGATTTGGGGATGTAAACTACAAAAGTGAACAGAATGCTTCTATAATGCAATTTTGAAGCTAAACACATTAAAAATATGGAAGTGTGAATCTTCGTTACTTTTGTGATATCATTAATGTGATGATATGGGGAGTTGAAGTTTACTGGTGTGGTACAAAGGGGATAAAGGGCAACTACAGATTATGATGCAGGGTCTTGATCTGTGTATTTTAAGAGTTTATAGCCAATATTTTATTTTGGCTATGGATTATTCCTCTCAGTTGTCTAGAGGAGCTATTAATTACTAAGCCACTGCTCAAGGGACTTCTGCAGAATCAGTGCGTGAGTTACTTTCTTATCAGAGGTACAGAAGTGAGCTTGATATGTGCAAATCAAGTCTAAACTGTCTTAAAAATCTCCATTGCTTTATTTTTCTTAATTAAGTTTAAAGAAACCCTACAAACCCCACACATTCCAATATTCTCTTTTTATCTGTAGCATTATGACCTTTCTTTAACCCTTTAAAATCTAAAAGAATCCATCTACATACAGGTAGGTATTTAGGTACTTATATGGAATCCCTTACTAATCAGTATCAACTCACTTCAGACAAAAAAAGTAACAAAAAAGTGTTTGAGTGTACTATCTGGATGTAAAACCTGCATAGAAACATATGCATATAAACTCCTTTATAAATAAACTATACTTTTCCACTCCTTTATAAATAAACCATACTTTTCCACTCCTTTATAAATATACATTATTGTCCATGCTTGGAGTCGTCTTCCCTTTCCAGCTGAAAAGCTGATATAAATATCTCTCTCTATACGGTTCAGCTACTCAAAATAACAAAGCCTTTTAATATTGCTAATCTGGCTAAAGCCAATATTTGTTCTGCAGCAATAGCATATGTTGTTTTCTTCTCTACAATATTTTGAACTGTTATAGAGACAGCTCTATATTAAAACTAAGGGATTTCAAATTAATTTGACACTTATACTCTGATCCCATTTTCTAGCCTATATCTGAAAGGACGCATTCTGATGATGATAAAGGGCTACAGGAAACAATACTGACCATTTTGAATTAAAACGGCTAAGTTGAAGCTATTTTAGGCTGAAAAGAGCCTACTGATGCCTTCATTTTCAAGGTGCAACCACGTCACTGATATAAGGACCAAGCAGGTGACAAATCAAGGTTTAAGCTCACTAGAAGACCTTCTCAGTGCTCAGCAAGGGGGGATAGAACTCCCCACACTTCTCAGAAGCTGCAGTGCGATGGATTTAAACCAATAGCTGCTAGAGTTGAAAACCTGCTCCTGCACTGTTACCATGGTGCGATTGTCCTGACTTCCCTATCCCTTCCCTATCCCTTCCCCATCCCTTCCCCAGCCATCTTTGCAGAGCAGCCAGGAAAGCTCTGGAAACTTTGTTCTCCTGTTTTCAATTATACCACTGCCAAGACAGTAACAGCAAATGGCCACATTCCAGAGCCATGGGGTAGCTTGGTCTCATATGTACTGACCCTATGCACTGGCAATCAATATATTGTAAGGGGACACAATCATGCACAGGAGGGCTACAGAGTGAAATCACATAATATAGGTACCAAATGTCATGTACCAATACTGCAGGTATTTCCTTATGCATATGTAATGCAATGATATGTAATATTATATACATATATATGTAACATTATGTACATATTATATACATATGCATATAATTATAACATTATGTACAAGTGCAACAAGCATCCTTCAGCCTCACTGCTGCTATCCCGCTGATGCAGCCCAGGACACAGTCATAGCTTTTTGGCTGCAAGAGCAGCACTGCTGACTTATGTCATATCTTTACCTGGGCCTGCCTGCACTTAATGTACAGGCAAACAACACTGCTGCTGCCACTAATAGCCAATTAGAGTAAATTTGGGTCCTTGTTCTTTATCATCACCAACATCATCAGAAAGGTAACTACATATTTGTGAGACAGTGGGAGTTTTTTCCATAAAACAAGCTAAATGTAGCTGCACCACTCATTGTATTTGGAATTATTACCCCAAAACACATAACAAAGACAACTGACATGGAAAAACAGTGCAAGTACCTACATAAGAATCCTTCTGTGGACTAACACAATCAGTAATTGGCACAACACCCTTTTAAGGTCAGAATGAGGCTCTGGCATCACCTGCCCTGGCCACCATTATCTGCCCATTAGATAGTCTGAAGAGACAAGTAAAGCTGTATTACAGTACTAGCAAGCCCAGTCAGTACTACTAAATAGTCAGAACACTGAACTTTTATACTTTCTTAAATATATTTTAATTAGTTGGTGCTCCACATTATTTGTATTTGTTTGCAACACTGTTTTCCTATTTCTAACATACCGTTGGACAACTTCAACAGGTAATAGGCTATGCATCTGCATAAATCAAAGCATTAAAAACCCTAGAATGTTAAGCTTATTAAAATAAAACTATTCAAAATTATGCCTTAGACATAAACCTGTCTTGGACATTTCTATGGCCTTTTTTCTCCCTGCAGACTATATTTTGACAATTCTTTTACATAAGTATTAAAGAGGATTTGAGAGTTTCCACTTCAGAAATGGTAATGTCCTCCTATTGCTTCTGGGTTTTTCTCCACCACAAAAGATTTGTAGTCTTCTGCACTGCTGAAGGTCATGGATGGTTTTATTATCCAGCCAAGGAAATAACCAGAATTTGGCTAGGCAGCAGAAAGTCATTTTTCAAGCTCTGCAGCTGCCTGCCACAGAGAGCTGATCAGGCCTGGAGACTTCATTTTAATTAGTCTCTCTTCTCCCTTAAGCTGATCTTCGCTTAATTCGATAAGGGTCAAAACCTGACCTCGTCCATGACTGCAAAGATAGTTTAGAAATGTTAATAATACTTCACCTGAAGGTGGGATTAACTGCTTCAGATCTTCTCAGATGTTAACCAGCTATTTTGTACTCAGTTAAGGAAAAAAGACAAAAATCACATTCACTTTATGTTTTAAGCTATCTTGCTCCATGAGAGAAATCTTCTTTTACCCAATAAATGGTGCTACATATACATAACTTCAAATAAATGTTTGTGTGACAGTGAAAGTCAGTAACAATATAGTATTTTTGTATCAAAACACATATCTGGTTACAAAATCAGTTCATTTCAATCATTCGATTATGATCCTCAACACACATGCTTTACTTTGCGATTAATAATGTTTACAACTTTCCACTGAGACTCAGCTAACAATGGCAAATAGACCACAGTGACTGTGGTCTGGGTTTTTGCCACGTACAAGCAATGACTGTACCAGAATAACACTATTCTAGGTCAAAATAAAACAAAGTAAATGTGTGATTCAGCCCTGTGCCCATGCTAGCCAACTGAAACACTTTAAACTCTTGCTAGCTCTTCCCCACCATCCGACAAGGTTTGACTTTCAATTATCACCTACAGTTGTAATTGAATCAAGTATGTTAAAGCAACAACAGAAAGATCTATCTAATTAAACATAAATGTAATTAATTTTCCAGTGAGTTATGCAGCCTAAAACTCATAGATAGATATTAGCTCAGGACTTTAAAAGTTATTTTTTCCTTTGTAAAACCTGTAACCAACTTCATCCCTTCCTGCTGGGCAAGAAGCCATCACCCTACGGGAAGCTTTAGCTTGAAGAAAGCAGCGCAGTGAACAGCCCTGATTTCTGAGCCATGCAGGCTGCAGAGAGAACAGCAAACCTGTCCTTCACTCTTTTGACAAAGGTAAAACTCTTCACTGCAGGAAACAGTTTTTTATTGCTCAGCTTGAAACTACAGGATGAAAAAATATAACCACGGAAAATAACACAAATGTCTATGTTCAATAAAAATATAGAGAAGACTAACGAATAGATAAGGATGCAGATCCGCAGAGACAAAAGTAAAGCTATAGATATAGGAAGATGAGCAATCAGACCCAGAGAAGAGTGCTGAGAAAATTTAACATTAATAATGCAATGTCTATCTTACAGACAAAAGCAGTTTCACTCTGAAAAGGATTAGAAGGAGGATAAATAGTTCATAGCAGCTGTTTGACATATCACTAAATATATGTTACTGGAAAATGGGGGAAAAACACTGCAATGGCAATGAGATGAAGAAGCAGCTTATAAACATGAGAGCAAGGAAATTTAGAGAGTTCAACAGTTGGACCCTTTAAAAATAACTGATATTTCAAATTTAACTGCATGACTATAATTTACACTAAGAAAATGTATTCATTAGGACACTGACTGCAAAATTCTCTAACGCAACAGAGTTATAAAGAATTATCATTTTGGAAACGAAAAACAACAAACCCACCTGATTTTCAACAAGGTGTTATAAATGTCAAATGTGAAAGAAACTGGTTGGGGAAAAATATCCTTATGCCATGCATTACATTGTAAAGAAAATCCAATTTACAAATATGAGAAAAAACAGAATCTGAATTGGAGAGAGCAAACAACAACAATCAGAATGAAGCATTGACATCTCTCCTAAAGCCATCAGTGGATGACTCCAGCTGACTTTCAGTAGAAGCTGAGCTGTGAACCTGCTGGCTCCACACTCATCGCTGTCCTTTGGGCTGGGTTTCCATTTTGACCTTTCTACCAGCATCCAGAATTTTAATGGTGTAACCATGCATCAGACCAGAAAGCTGCCCCTCCACTTTTCTTTGGCATACAAGCCTACATTTCATACCAACCCCAAAAACAGAATCCAGACTGATTTTACTGGAATAAACAGCTTATTCTAGCTGACTACCAGGCATTTATTTTATGCTTACAGTTAAGGCATTGGTGATTGAGTGTAAAGGAATAGACTCATGTTTCAGTTTCCCCTAGAAGTTGCTTAAATGATGATAAAGCTGTTTTCCAAATCATACTCATTCATCATACAGCATAATAAAGTCTCATTCAAAAAGACATTATTTTTGTTGTTTTTCTTAATCCAGACTCCTAAATGAAGTCCTCCTGCAGTTAACTCTATTTCAAATTACCTTCTTAATGTGTCATAGGATTCATCTACGTGCAAACACTGTTTCAATTTAACAGCTCACAATTTGATTTAGTTGAATGCAACCTTGCTTTATTTCAATTTATCTTGTTACAGTTTAAATTAATGGGGAATTGACTGAAGTTCTGGCTCAGCTGCACAGAAGCAAACAGCTGTAGTGATTTAAGATGTTCCTGCTCTCCAGCTGCTCACTCTGTCCCTCTGCCAGATACTACTGGCCCTAGAAATTCAGATAAAGTGATCCTGTCTTCAAACCCTGGCCACTGTAGCTGCCCTTTGTGCATATGGATGTAAATGCATCATTGCATGTTTTCTCTGCTGAACCTACTAAAGGAGCAATAACCATCAGAGTAAGGATGCAACAAAGCGTGGTCACATCTAAAGCTGGCTTTCTGATGCTTTCCTCTTGCAGAGCAGCACTGCTAAGCACCACATACGGAGGACCTTATTGAAATGGTCTTTCCACTGGCATAAGAAAGCTACTCCACATTGCTAAACCTGCAATAGTCTTCAAATATTTTCATAGATTTATCTGCACCTCCTGGTCTGCTGCAATTCCTTGCTCTCACGGAGACTGTATGTCTTATATCTGCCAGGCTCATTTTGGCTTTTTTCAATATCAAAACCTTAAAGTGATTAAAACAATGGTGGGAGATTAAACTCTTGATTCTCAAAGTTAGAGAAGATAAAAATTTAACAAAATATCATAAAAGATCTCCCTTTCAAGACACTAAACAGGATTTCTGTGTAAACTTTCCTGAGTCACGAAGGCAAGGAGACGCAGCAGCACTTCATCCCTGAACCTCTCAAAACTGACCCTTTAAAGCAGGGGGAAGAAATGACATCCCTATCTCCTTGACACTTCAAGACTAGTTTATTTTGAGAAGTTTTGTGTTTCTCCATCCTTCCTTTCTTCCTTGCCCAAGACAGAAGCCCAGAAATACACTGGGAAAGGGATTAGTTTTAGAATGTCTTCCTGCCCTTCACAATCCTTCCTTTCTTCCTTGCCCAAGACAGAAGCCCAGAAATACACTGGCAAAGGGATTAGTTTTAGAACGTCTTCCTGCCCTTCACAACATTTTCACGTTTGTTGGAGTATTTTTACCAAGCAATTGCGTATCTTTCCCAAGTTATCATTTTGCTGTCAGATCTCCCAAAAGACTATTCATGGCATAGTACAGGTGATAGTTTATGTATGCCAAGTATTTTCTCCAAAATCATCCTCCCACCATCATTTCAGGGCTCATGATGTCATAGCAACTACCTAAACTTCCACACAGCCAGATCTGCCTTAGAGCCCATCTGTCACAACTCTTGTCTAAAATTACATTAGTGACTCTTCAGGGAAAACAAGACCGAATGTGAGAGGTTCTATCATTTAACAGTTTCATTTTCTTTAATAGGTACAGGTGGAACAGAAGATGTAACATGCCTAAAGATTTCTATGTTGATTCTAGCAACAGGTGACTCTTGTGAAATGCAAGTAATCATCATGGTTAAACACGCTGCTATCTACCACCTCCCAACATCTTCTGATGCTACAGCAGAGCTCAGGTTTAGTTTGTTACTTTTCCCATGTATTTATCTTTTTCCTTTAGAATTCAAAGGTTATTCCCTATATTACAAAGCACCTTCAAGTAATTATAGGCATTCTGTGGAGACAGGCTGAGAGAGCTGGGGTTTTTCAGCCTGGAGAAGGGAAGGCTCCAGGGAGACCTTAGAGCAGCTCCCAGTGCCTAAGGGGACTACAAGAAAGATGGAGAGGGACTTTGTACAAGGGCCTGTAGGAAGGGGACAAGACTGTTATTTAATGGCTTTAACCTGCCAGAGATGAGCTCTTAGGCAGAAGTTCTTCCCTGGGAGGGTGCTGAGGCGCTGGCACAGGGTGCCCAGAGAAGCTGTGGCTGCTCCACAGCTGGTAGCCTTCAAGGCCAGGTTGGATGGGGCTTGGAGCAACCTGCTCTAGTAGAAGGTGTCCCTGCCCATGGCAGGGGGGCGGAACTGGATGAGCTCTAAGGTCCTTTCCAACACAAACCAGTCTGGGATTCTATGATGCTATGATATATCTGCATCAGGGTTCCAGCATCACTTCACACTGAAGTCTTGAAAACATTTGCCCTCTAGGGACTATTATTCCTTAGGTTTTACAGAATGATTTATTGCCTAGAACTTATTTTCTTAACTAATAACTGCAAAACTATATTGTGCAGGGAAAAAAAAATAAAAATCCTGCTTCTGCTTTCACCTATTTGCTTTTAAAGTAAAAGTTATTAAGCTTTAATATAATGGATTACTACTTTAATTCTTCCCTTCAAAGTCCAAAACTTAACCAGAAATCCTTTAAAAGAATCTCAGCATCTCTTAACATTATACAACTACATTAGATGCAGGAGTTCTTTTCTAAAAAGGACTAATAAATAAAACCCCATATATATATGTATATATACGTATACACACACAGAATTTCTTCTTTTAAAGAAAGTTATCTAAGACAGCAGTCTTTTGTGAGGCTAAGTGGGAGACAGGTTTATCTTATGTTTCCTCATTCCAAGAATATTGCTATCCCAACCACTTCCTCCAGCCTTTCTCTCATTGCATGATTTATTAACTGATATACAGTAAATCAAGAGCTACCTCTCTCCAGTACTTTTCTGCTGGCCACACTAGACTCAGAGTCACAGGAGACTTTATTTCCTTGCTTTTATCCACCATCTTGGCAAGACTTTGCGTAAGGTACTATCTAACTTATCTAACTGAAAGTTCTTCACTTTGCTGGTTACCGTACCTCAACATAAGGTAAAATATCAGATACTGTATCTGCATTGAATAAAAGCACAGTACAGCAACATCGGAGCTTGTGTGGGAGAAAGCTGGAACAGTGAAATACAGTATGATACAAAGGTAGTTGGTTCTGCTTGCGTGGATAAGTCCTGCTCCTTAAACTGACTGACTCTCACTCAACAAAGAACCCACTCAACAAAGAACGTCTTCATAATCTCAAATTATATAGATAGGAGCTTTGATGAGAAAAAAGCCAAACAAATCTTTTGCAATTTAAGAGGAACTAGTGTTATTCTTGCATTAAATCATAAGGGCATTTTTTGTATTATAATGTGTGAATTATTTAACAATACTGGTAAAAGGGTAAAACAATAAGGATATTACATAGTGTGTGTGTCTAAATACATATATATGTATGCAGAAAAACATAATTTAATGCTGAAAATTCATGTTTTCAAGACACTCTTCCAAAATGATTCCACCTATTCCTCCTATAGCAATACTGAAAACTGGTATAGAAATGGTAGGAACAATAGGAATTTAATATCATAAACACATAAAGAAACCAACTGATTTCTTCAGTACAACCATGCCTAGAGATTCACCCTGCAAGAACATCGTTCCATCCTTCCTCTAGCCCAGGTACTCTGTTTTCTAGTGGTTTACTACACTTGCGTCAAGCAGAACTGAAGACAGATTGCCAACACTAACAAACAGAGAGGCTGCCCATATCCCTCTACTTCGACATACTAAATGACTCTTAGATAAAATGAAAATGGAAACCGCTTATGAACACCACCACAGCATACCACTGAGAAAAGCAGCTTCTGTTAAGCTTCATATAAAACTGAAGAGTGAACTGAAAATTAACACAAAAAGCCATTTCCCAAGAAAACTGATGTAATTTCATGAGTCTGGTTAGTGGATTGAAAGACTGACAGATGTTTCTTGGGAATCTGAAGATGGACAGCCCTAGATAAATGCTTAACACTGTTCAAAGGAGTCAAGTGTTTCCAAACCAGTAAATACGATATGAAGCATTAGATTAGATACATGTATTTGCCTAACAACTACTTCAAGTACTTTCATAATGACTTGTTCTACAGCACACAGGTACTCAGGTACAGAAGACCCAAACCCATCCCAGTTCTCCAGGATAGCATGAAGTCTTCATCTCCCTGCTAGCCATTACTGAGTTTATTGCACTTCATCCAGGTCTGCAACTGGATGTACAGAAGATGGGGAAAGAAAGAACACGGAAGGGGAATGGTCTCTTGTTGTGGTTTAAGCCCAGCTGGCAACCCAGAACCACACAGCCTTTCCCTCACTCTCCCCCCTCCCCTTTCCTCCCCCTGCTCCCCGAGGGATGGGGAGGAGAATCAAAAGAATGTAACTCCCATGGATTGAGATAAGAGCAGTCCAGTAACTAAGGTATAACACAAACCACTGCTGCTACCACCAATAACAATAATGATAGGGGAAATAACAGGGGGAGAGAATACAACTGCTCACCACCTGCCAACTGATACCCAGCCCGACAGAGCAGTGATCTAGCCCTTCCGGGTAACTTCCCCCGGTTTACATTCTGAGTATGACGTGCTGTGGTATGGAATACCTCTTTGGTCAGTTTGGGTCAGGTGTTCTGTCTCTGCTTCCTCCTGGCTTCCCCTCCTTCCTGGCAGAGCATGAGGCTCAGAAAGTCCTTGGTCAGAGTAAACA
>WYDI02003142.1:0-24426 GCA_009867235.2 Psittacus erithacus | reverse complement strand
AGGGAAGTTGTGAATGCTCCATCCGTGGCGGTGTTCAAGGCCAGGTTGGACAGAGCCTTGGGTGACATGGTTTAGTGGGAGTTGTCCCTGCTCATGGCAGGGGAGTTGGAACTGAATGATCTTAAGATCCTTTCCAACCCTAACTATTCTATGATTCTATATGGTTTGAACCTGTTACTTTCCTCTTCAATAGCAAGCACTTCCCAAAGCACCTCCATTAACACAGAGAGCCAGCTATAATTTCCAAAGCTTTTAACCTCAAAGTAACACAAAGACACAGAAAATTGTACTTTCCTTTACGTAGTTTATTTTAGAGAAGAAACGGTAATTTTCTGTATGTGGAATTGCTCTCCTGCAAAACTATATAGAGCTGTGTGAAGAGGGTACCCAAGCTGGGGAGGGCTTCTAGATGGAGTTGAGGAAGCTCTTGTAGGATCTCTGCTAGGAGAAGAAGAGTCATGAAGGAAGACTGGGAACTTAGGGCTTATTTCAGAAGGATCTTTCTAAGTTTTCTATTGTTTCTTATTCAGCTTTCTGGTCCTTTGGATTCACTTTTCTGTTTTTCTTTCCCAGTAAGTCTGTGAGGCAAAGCTGCCCCTCTTGCTTCTTCTCCTCTTCCTTCTTTGCAGTTTCTTCCCCAGAAACAGGAAGTGTGGTGCAACAAAATGGCCTATCCCCTCCTAAAAGAACTCCCCATTATGGGTCACAGAGGCCAGGAGGAGTCTCAGTGGGCAAGAAAGAGAGCCTACAAAAAAGCCCAAGGGAATCCTTTCATTCAAACCTGTCAGCTAAGAACTGGCAGAACCATTTCAGCTTTAACTGGTGTATTCAAATCCATGCCCCAGGAGAGTCTACAGGGACAAGGAGCAGCCCTACTCTAGCAGATCAAGTTAAGAGAATAATCTGGAAAATGTTGAGCTTCAGCTTCACTCTGTTCTTCGCTAGTTACTCCCTCTGTCCCTGTGAAAGACCAGAGTACTGTTGGCACCCTGTCTCCATCAGGACCTCATCCAATTAAATCAGTGACAGATAGGGATCATTGGAAATAGCAGATTGTTATTCCAAACAACATACTCTCTGATGCTGTTATTTCTCTGTGACATGTGTTGCTACTTTCACCATGCACTTGTCATACTTTTATAAGTAACAGGACAATCGGAAAAGACCAAATGCAGATAAATATTCCACACTTACCTAAACCTGGATTGTTTTGCTAATAATTATCTCTATATCACTATATCTGTCCCCAATTTAAGGATATCTAAATAAATCTTTGGATTTATCTTTCAGCTCTGACCATTATCTCTTGATTTCTCTTTCTTTGATAATTTCAAAAGTGGTATCTAGCCTGGGACTAAGCAGTCATAACCAGCCTGCTTGCTAAGCAGATAGTGCTTTTTAACTGCTTGTTCTTTGTGCTGTGCTCAGGAGATATATCAAAATGCAAAAGAAACACAAGTAAACTTGCGACATCAAGGGAAACAAGATCAGTTTAACAATTCAGGGAGAGTCATTCTGTTGTGAATAAGTGGAATTTGATGTCAGCTGAAGCTTAAAGAGCTGGGAAGTTCCATCTGATAACTGCATTTCTTCTGAGCTATTTTTAATTAAGTGTTCTTTCCTGAGCTCATAAAGGGGATTAGAAGTGTTAATCACATACCTAAACATGAATACTAATATATGCTGTCTGTTCCTCATGATAATTTTGGCTAGCTAAGACATATTTTCACCCATGTCACCAGCTCTTATGCAGGCAGTTTAACACATATCCTTATGGAAAGGAAAGAAAAAAAAAACTTAGGAAGACAGGGTATCAATGACTTACTTTAATTTATTTTCATTTTTTAGGCTTTAATTTATGCAAACTTGTTGCTTTTGAAATCATCATTCATTAAAAACTGCACCATCATATAGATTTAGCATACAGTGCTAATGACACCATCTCATAATACTGTCAGTAAATTATGAGTTTTCAGAGCAGTTACCCATGCAATTACCTTGTCTGCAAGTAAACCACTAGAATGTGCTCATGCCATGTTAGAATGTGGCTTCTTAAAAAGTCATGCAATGCATTGAAGTCAAATGGCTGTGGGTTTCTCATACCACTAATGAAAACAAAATAATAATAAAGTGTAAACAGCTAATTCATTCTATTATGCAATAAAGTAATTATATTGTCTATTTCATAATGGGCTAACTTGATTACAATTCATTTTAAAGAGCTACACAAACAGCTGAGAACTCTGATTCCCACCAAGATAGAGATCTGACTGAAAGTAGGAATCTCATAAAAGCTCATAAAATGATCTCTTATTACCAGTCTCTCTGCAGAGCAGCAATAGTCAACTCTGCTATTGCTTCATCTATTTCAAAACCTTCGTAATTTTCTATCATCTTAAAGTTGGTCTTTCATTGTCACTTCCTATAAAATTTTGGCTTTTTCACAATTCCTTTTGAGGTGATCAAGCAATCTTGTATGTAGTCTTTAGTGTCATCTGAAAAAACAGTAACAGGAATTAATCTTAACCTACACTTTTTCCTTAGTAGGTATCTCCTTTGCATTTCCCATATTTGGCTTTACTTAAATTCTTTTGCTTCACCAGGAAACTTCTCATGACTTTGACTGACTACTTTGGGCATAAGAAGATAGGAATATCCAGAAAGTTATCCTTAACCTCATTTAATGAAATAAGGATAGACAGAATAGCTCAAGTGGCTGTTCTAGAAGAAATAAGGTTGCTCTGATTCCCATTCTTCAGATTCCCATTTTAATTCTGGAAAGTGTTCTAGAAAGACTGTTATCCTTAGCAACATATCATAGAATCATAGAACAGCAGGTTGGAAGGGACTGCAAGGATCATCTAGTCCAGCCTTTCCTGCAAAAGCGTGGTCTAGACTAGGTGTCCCAGCACCCTGTCAGCTAAATCTTAAAAGTGTCTCATGCTGGGGAGTCCACCACCTCCACAGGGAGGTTATTCCAAGGGCTGATTGTTCTCATAATGAAAAATTTTCCACTTGTGTCCAATTAGAATCCCCAAGAATTCACTTGTACCCATTACCCCTCTGCTTTTCCATGTGATTCCTTGAAAAAAGGGAGTATCCATCCTTTAGGCACCTTTTAAATACTGGAACATGGTGGTAAGGTCTCCCTGAGCTTTCTCTTCCCAGTGCTGAGCAAGCTCAGCCTTTCCTTACACCACAGGCTGCCCAGTCCTTTGCTCATCTTTGCGGCCCTTTTCTGGACCCACTCTAGGCTGTTCACATCTGTTTTGTGCATTTGGGACTAAAACTGAATGCAGTAATCCAGGTGTGGCCTCACAAGTGGTGAGTAGAGTGGGATGATGACTTTTTTATCTCTGTTGATGTAAGCCAGCATTCTTTTGTCTTTCTTTGCTGCAGCAGCATCACTCTTACTGAGCTTGCTGTTCACCAGGACCCCCACAGAGCTGCTCCCCACCTGGGTAGATCCCAGCCTGTGCTTCACTCTTGGAATGTGTTTACCCAAGTGTAAGGCTTACACGTGTGCTTGCTGAACTTCGTAAGTTTCCTGTTACCCCACTCTTCCAGACTATCCAGGTGATCCTGCAGGGTGTCTCTCCATTCCAAAGTGTCTGAATACTTAAGTCTGATCAATGGGTGAGTCAACAGATAAGATCTACATATGTGTGTATCCATCTCCTAGCTGAAATGGACTTTGCTAAGTGAGGTCCTAAACTCTATATTATAAGGAGACCTAACGAATGAAAAATTAAAGGCATCTTCTTACTGGGCTAGAATTCCAGAATCAGCACTAAAAAGAAGATATATGCTTATTACAACCTAAAATGATTTCTGACTGGGTTTTTTAAAGGTAAGGATCTTCAGTGATTGTGCTTTCTTCCCTGTAGCTGCCCAAATTGTTTGCTAGTAGCCTGTCATAACTTCTGAGCCACAGGCTAAAATTCCAGCGTAATTTGATATGAGGGGGGCAATTCTCAGACAAATCAAGGCTTTGCTGCCAACTGAAAGGAGGACACCTCTGACTTAGCTCATGGCCTGTTTCAACAAGCAGCAGCTAACCAGCCAGGCAGCACACATCTAACACTGTCTAACAGCCTGTCACATGTTTCTTTTGACCTAGTCAAATAGGCAGGAATGAAAGAAGGACCTGAAGATAATGGAGGAGAATCAGGACTTCAGTTATGATGCGCTAGGGAAATCAGGAAATAAAATAGGAAATTCTGTAGGAAATTAGGCTTTAATTCCAGTCCTCATTAAACGGCTTGCTTTTTTATGTTAGTCTAACCTGTATTCCCGAAGTCCAGCATAATTCCAACCATCAGATATTCACCTTAAGGAATTTTTACCTGAGGTTTTTTTTCAACTGAAAAACAGTAATGAAAATTAGTAGAATTGGTAGTGTTTAATGTACTGTGTTAGGCAGTATTTTAACATTGTTGTCAGGACTGAATTAAAAACCTTTTAGTAAGAACTCTAGAAAATTTCCATTTCCACTGTAATAACTCTATTGCCTCACAGAAAAAGGCACTGACAAAAGGTGACACAGAGCGGAAATCATCACAGATTGGATGTAAGTGGGTAAGGGAGTGGAACTGGGCCTTTCTGTGTCAGCCAACTCATCGAACAGCTCAGCAGTCTCCTCTAACCACAGCCCAAATCTTGACGCGTTTTAGCAAATTCCATTTAAAACTCCAGAATATTCAACCTCCATAGATATTTGTTCTGCTACGTCTTATTCAGAAACTTTCCATAAATCTCCTGTAAGTAAGTTTTAGTTGAAAGTTTGCAAGACTTAAAGCTGTTAGGTATGCCAAATATGTGAAAGGAGTGCATAAAATTATTCAGGTGTGGAAAATAGCAGAAAATTAGATCTGGGTTGATAGATGCTGATATTCAGGTTTCTCATCTTGGTCGTAAGTACTCCATGTCACTCAAATACTACTGCATCATGCAACAGTCTGTAGGTATTACTAATAATGCTACAGCTCCCAGACTTAATATTTGTCTTTTGTTGGCAGGCCCAAAGGAATAAAAATCCAAAATTGCTGAATTACCTTGACACCAGCATCCTACTGCTTTAATAGGGCATTTAGTATCCTGAGATGCATTAGAAATATTTTACTAATGATTCTTAATATTCCTTGGGTTCAATAGAATTTAATCAGGACAGACTGCAGGGTTTTTTGAGCCCAGATAGAAATATTCAGGACAACATTTCTCTTTAGAAGAGCGTTAGGTAGTTAAGGACAGTTTTTCAGAGTAGATGTTTAGGAGCATATAGAGATTTTGAAATTGATTTACCCACTCCATAATAGAACCATTTAAGGTAGAATCCATTCCTAGTAAAGAAAAGTGATGATTCGTTACTGCAAATCATAGAAAACTAATGGCTTTGCCATAGCAAAGGAGAATAGAGGTATATTATATTTGAGTTGCTTTCAATCTAGTTTTTTATAATCCAAAAAAGAGGAAAAAGTGAGTAAACTCCAGAGCATATAAAATATTCTCACTAGCCAAAACAGACTCCTTTATTTAACAAATGTAAATACATTTTTGGGAAAAATACCAATTTATAAAAATGCAAACTAAGGAGCAATACTTTTGCCACAAAACTCATGAACACAACAAATCTGCATCTTTGATTTTGGCATACTTATAAGAAAATGAGTTACAGAAACTGAAGATGAATATTTAGCTCTTGACTTTAACATGGATTTTTTTTTTGCTTTCAGGAAAGCCAGGTTTTCTATGCAGTATATTTTACTAACAAATATTACACAAATAGATCAAATGGTCTGCAATAGTAAGTAATAATTTAATGTGAGATTTTTTCCTTTGTTTGCTATGATTCACATAATTCCTATTTTTCTTTTATTTTTGTTTCAACAGTTCAAAACTAACTATGAAAAGAGAATGTTTAAAGTAGATATTCCACCCAATGACACTTCCACAGTGGCTTCCATAATAAGCAACGTGTCAGAAGCAATGGAAACCCTCACCCAGCTGAAAGAGGAAGTAATTCCTGTTCCAGGTTCTGTAAATGGAGTGAATGCCCTTGGCCTGGTGGTTTTCTCAATAAGCTTTGGCCTGGTGATTGGAAGCATGAGGGAGCAAGGTCAAGCATTAAAAGACTTCTTTGATAGCCTTAATGAGGCAATCATGAGATTGGTAGCTCTAATCATGTGGTAAGTGCCTCTTTGATAAATTCCATTTTAAGTCATTAACAATGCTTTTTCGTCGCAGTCAGGTACTGGATAGCAACAGTCTGTTTGGCAGGAAATCAGACAATAAGATCTTAACTACCTCAAGCTTTTTTTCATACATGAGCCCAAGAACTATAATTCTGTGTGTCAACAATTTTGTTGACACACAACAAAGTGTTGACACTTTGTTCAGTACAATGTCAACAATCTACTCTTTCAGTGTGTTTAGCTTTAGAAGTAAGAAAAATCAGGATCTGTGGCAGAACTTGCTAAACTTATACTGAGCCATTTTATGTCTTCGTAAAGATAGCAATCACGACAGTATACTATCAAAGTTTCCTAATATCCTAATCTGACTTTACCAAAGGAAACCGACAAATCTCTCCTGTAATCTTATTTCTACACAGCAAGACCTTGTTATCATTAGTTTCCAACATAACTTGTTCCTGCAGTTAGGTAGTGTATATGTATGTCCTTGCATTGTAGCTGCACTGCTTAAATGTACACATAATTTTCCTACTTCCTTTATTGTGTTCAATAGGTAAATAAACTCAATACCTTTTCCCTTATTAGTTATGAAGTCTTTTCAGGGATGAAGAAGCATTATTTGTCAAGCAGAAGTTTAATTAGAGAGCATTGTTACTTCTGAGAATTTTTTACAAAGATCTGATGGCTTAAAAATGCAATTGAGATATGCTGGGTGAATTTTGTTCTATGGTAACTTAGTATGAACAGACAAGTGGACATTTATAGATATAAGGCTGTGCCAAATGTCCAGCTGCAGCAGAATTACATTAGGGTTTTATACTCAGCACTATCTCTTTCTTCATCTATAGTTGTGCTTACCCATAGGAAAAAATAGATCATGCCACATAGATTGCTGTCCCGCAATGCAGCTAAAATCTGTCATACAGATGGTTTAAAGCTAGTGTGTTTATCAGGTGCCCCGCTGTGTAAAACGGGGTATGGCCAGAAGCAGCTTGAAATCATCAGATGTTTTCCCAGCTGCATGGAAAACAGCACTGGTGATATTAGGTGCATGGCCTATTCTACAAGTATGTCTATTGAGCCTTCATTCATAAAGACAGAATTATAACAGAATTGGCTAAACTAGCTTTTAAATTACACTTGAATTCCAAAGGGACCCTATCTCCCTACATGTCTGATAGGCATGCTATGCATCTTGAAATCTTTTATCAGATCCTGAATCCAGTGGAGCCTATCAGAAACATTGACCACTGTGGTTTAATCCAGGTTGAACTGTAAGAAGTTAAACTCTTGAAATGCTTCTGAATGATTACAGATATCCTAACTGTGAAATCCTATGATCATGTTTGGATATAAAGACAAAAAGTCTTTATAGGGGAGTGAATTTCTATTTTTAGTACAATACTGTTTTTGTTTCTTATTTGAAGGTATGCTCCACTTGGAATCCTCTTCTTGATTGCCGGAAAAATTGTTGAGATGGAAGATATGGGTGTGATTGGTGGTCAGCTTGCCATGTATACCGTAACAGTTATCATCGGTTTACTAATTCATGCTGTCATTGTCTTACCTCTTCTCTACTTCCTGATCACTCGTAAGAACCCTTGGGTATTTATTGGAGGCTTAATCCAGGCATTAGTCACAGCTTTGGGAACGTCTTCCAGGTATAATGCGGTATTTTAAGGCCATATGTTTTTTATAATATTATTGATTTAAGAAACAATTGTGTATTGTAATTGGTTATTCAGGGTTTCACTTGGGCACTTTATTTCTGTTCTGCTGCTCTCCAATAGAGATAATTGTTTTCATTGTATTGACTTGAACTCTATTTTCTATAAATATCACTAAACAGAGATTAAGTTAGTCTGTTTGGTGATGCTGACTCTATGGCTGGAATCCTTGTGCTTTAGTCTTGATGTCTTAAGATTTTCAGGTAGTTTGTAATGGCATGTGACCAAAACAACATTGATCATGTACTGATTTTCTAGCTATTGCTGGACAGTGTTTACACAGCATTGAGGCCTTCTCTATTTCTCACTCGACCCTTCAGTGAGTAGATTGAGGGGTGCGCAGCAGACTGAGAGGGCACACAACCGGGAAGATTACATGTCATATACAGTATGCTCAGCAATAAAAAGGCAAAAGAGGTGATTTTAGGTAGGCTAGCCATGTTTTTATAGGGAACTGACTGGACATTGGTCTGTCTGTGGGAGGCCTTTGCATCACTTGTTCTATTTTGTGTTTTTCTCTTTTCTTCCATTTATCGATCACTTATTAAATGTTTTATTTTTCCCCCACAGATCTCAACCCCTGCATCTTCTTATTTTTAGTGTTCCTTTCCTCTTTGCCCTTCTCACTCAAAGTAAAAGGGCATGTAAGTAAGTGGCTGTGTGCTGCTTTGCTGCCTACTGGTGTTATCCCACAAGTGATGAAGTAATGCAATTGTCCATCAAATGCCCTTTCCAAGGGAACTAGCAAATAAATAAGAGAAAACATGCTGTTTACTGAAGGCTACAATAGTTCAATTTGTATAACTTAGGGAAAACAATGCTTAGGGATGATTTAGTTATAACTCCATAACAGAAAAATGAGAAGTAGGATTCTTCTGCCTAGGAGTAGAATCTCATGACAAATTACTGAAATTAGACACATTAAGACTAGGTGTTGCATAGAGAGTGACAGTAATTAACCACTGGAAAAATTTCTAAGAGCATCAGGAGTGTCTCCATCATCAGAAGTGTTTAAAGGCCTTTGCATTTTTAGAAACATATTCTGTCAGATCACATAAAAACTAAGACAATCTGTCTTGTCATCACAGTGAGTGGCACTCTTTTCATTCCCTTTTTGTAGAATTTATATTGTATATTAACTTCTTTCTTTTTGTTTTAGTTCTGCCACGCTGCCTGTTACATTCAAGTGCCTAGAAGAAATAAACAGAGTGGACAAACGAGTTACAAGATTTGTACTCCCAGTTGGTGCTACAATTAATATGGATGGAACTGCTTTATATGAGGCTTTGGCTGCAATTTTCATTGCACAGGTTAACAACTTTGATCTGAACTTTGGGCAGATTATCACAATCAGGTACAGAAACCATTATTACTTGTATCCTACACAAGTGTTCTGTAATGACACCTTGCTGTTGTAAGTGGGATTAAGCAAAAGCATCTAGAGCTAAAACCAAGAACTGCTACAGTAGCTGAATAGCTGCAATGATTTACATCTTCTGCAGATACTCTCCATTAGTATACGTTCAAAAAACTGTAACATGACACTTAGTAGAGGGAACCAGAACAGTTTTCAGTTATTTTTAAATTTTCTTTCTTAAGAACTCATGCAGCTGTTGGGAGCTACAGACTTACAATCAGTATCATGTAGTTTATAATGCCTGTACAAAGCAATAGCATAAAAGTGGCTGAGTACTAATGCTAGAAGTATTCTTTTCCTAGTCCTGAAGGTACAGAATACAAGTAGAACAAGCTGTGTAAGGAGCAGTAACACCTTTTATTACATCAGCTGATACAGGTAGAGAAGGTAGGTACATTTTCAAGCACACAAGCCTGTATGTTCAAAATAGAACCGTAAACAGCCCACTTAAGTAGCACCCAATGATAAGTAATCTGCATTAATTTCCTTATATTACTCAAATAGTTAAAGAGAAAAGAGTGATGGATACCTGTACAGAAGAAAGAAATGTTGGCAAGGGAAAAGAGGGACACTATAGGACACAGAGACAAATATTTATCACTTGGGAACACTTAAAGTTCATATATGGAGAACTGGGAAGGTAGAGGATTTTTAAGAAGTACTTGTCTCCATAAAAACCACCAGCATAATTCAAAATTCATCAACAGAAGACAAAACTCTGCCTTCATGCTCCGAGGCAATCGTTCAAATTCATTAGTACTAGAGCTGCTCCCTGCCAAATAACCTGACAAAACAAATTCTTCCTAACCTGACAAAACAAATTTTTCCTGAACTAGGTGTGAGCAATCATATTTATGTCAAGTTACTAGGCTGCATGATTCAGGGTTTCTGGCAGGTTTCTGTTTTCTGATGGCAGAACGCCAACTGCTGGAGGACATATACTTCACCTGGCATGAAGTATATGTACAGTGAGATGGACAGAGAATAAAAGTTCTTGCATTAGATCTGCCAGGACAAAATTTCCTCCTCAGCTTTTATTTTAACATGCTTGAACTTGTGGTGTGAGTTTACTCAATGGGTGGGCCAGGTAGCTATAATGTTTTTGTCTGGCCCTTAGCATCCAGCTGGGGATTTAATGCCTAAAAGAAATGTGTTTCAAGGGTTCTGGATAAATGTTTAGTGTAAACATTCTTGGATTAAGATCCACAGTCCCCTGAAGCTACACAGTGTTCAGATAAGGGACTGGACTCATCTTATGTACTACTGAGTAAATGCCTTCTTGTTTCAGATCTGTTTTTAATGTTTGCCAGACTATAGGGGACTTTATAATGGAAGTTGATTAATTGCTCTTGCTGTCTCTTTGCACAGCATCACAGCTACAGCTGCCAGTATTGGGGCTGCAGGCATTCCCCAAGCTGGATTGGTCACCATGGTCATTGTGCTTACATCAGTAGGTTTGCCTACAGATGATATCACTCTTATCATTGCAGTGGACTGGTTCTTGTAAGTATTTTTATGGAGTCACTAAGGTCTTGGACCATATTTAGAAGTGCAATTGCCAGGGACATCCTGGCAATACTGCAGTCAATTATGTACTTCTGTTTGCTGTGGAAGGCAGCTGGAAAGAAGTGTTTAAAAAAAAAAATCACAATTTCTTGCAATTAAGGGATTTTCTTGGAGCATATGATGGAGGGTGTTACTTAATGAAAAGGGTTATTTAGAAACCTGGATCTTTAAGGTACTAAGAAAAGTGTTACAGACACACTGTAATTAATTTAGCAAAAAATTGCTTCAGTCTTCCATTTTCTGTAGGATGGCGATGAAAACCCTTCCATCAATCAGGCTGAGAGTTGGTTCAGATCCAACCCAGTTTATTGCATCCCTGCTGACTAATCTAGGGAAGGTTCATATGTTTACCCCATGGTAATGAAAAACAGTTGTGTAACTGTCTTATCCAGCTACCACAATGTATTGCCCCCTAGTTTTTCTATTCCCTCGTAGAAGACTAACTGACACTTGTAAGTATATGGGAAAACACCTTAAGTCCAGGGACTAAATCAAAAGCAGAAGGTTTCCTCCAACCTCTTTTTCACCTTACACTTACGAGTTAGCATTTCTAAAGGCTTTTACCCTTCGGTCTTCTCATGTTATTCCTGCAAGTTGCCCATGTTGTTACCAGAGCTTAATGTCTTCAGATGATTCTCTAACCATATGCCCACAGCCTTATGTAGATAGACACAAAGTAACAGTGCCAGTTACTCCTTGTCAAGCTACTTTCTGCATCTTCTGGACAGGGCCCTTTAAGGGGGCTAATTTGTTGTAGTTTAATTTTAATAATTTCAGCATAGTCCCACCCTAAATTACTAACCATAGCTTATGGTCAGGAGAAAAAAAACCCTAAAAAGGTACTTATTGGCTTAAATGTTCAGAGGATATAAACCAAACCACCACAGTACCGATATGACTCCAAGAAGTATCTTTCATATGTTCCTTTTGTCACCCTCATCACACAGCTATTTCTTGCTGTGAAGTTGCCAAGAGTATTAGCACATTTTATGACTCCAAATGCTATTATATTTATTAATTTCCATAGAAGAAATCATGGTATTAAAGGTCAAATAAATATACATAAAATAGCTGAATCTGTAGCTATATAAAGACCATTTTAAAGAGCTAGTCTGTATGCTTCAGTGAACAAATGGTGAAATCAAAGCTAACTTTCTGTTTCTCCTTAGGGATCGTCTCCGTACCACTACCAACGTCTTGGGAGATTCCATTGGAGCAGGAATTGTTGAACACTTATCGCGACATGAGCTGAAGAACAGGGATGCTGAAATGGGTAATTCTGTGATAGAGGAGAATGAAATGAAGAAACCATATCAACTGATCTCACAAGAAAATGAGAGTGAGAAACCATTAGATAGTGAAACCAAGATGTAAGGTAGAGAAAGCATGAGTCCAACACTAGAAATGTGGAAAACACATACTTTTTCCAGCCATTTTTATCTTGAATTCACCAAGTTCACTTATTCCTTGATTTCTCCCTTTATGCTCGCACCAGAAAGAATTAATGAAAATATGTTCCAAATTAGCAGTGATCATGGTGTATGTTGGCTTCCCACTTAAAAAGAGATAACAGGCAACAACACCGATCCTGCTAGACATGTGCTAACTGGGGATAAAAAAAAAAAAGAGATTGTCATTTAAATGAGAAAAAAAAAATCAGTGAATATGTTGCTCTGCACCTTTTTTTTTGTTTTTTTTTTTTTTAATGAACTGGAAAGTAAAAACACTTAATAGAGCCTGAAAATGGTTTTATTTTTTTATATACCAGTTGTAAAATTCCTAACATTTATAAACACACAATCAATACTTCTAACTTGGTTGCTGCATCCAGCTAAGTAAATTAACTGTATTTTTCCCTTTTTATCTGTTGGGTTGTCATTGTTTGGTTTTTTTTCTGTAGTTGTTCAAATACTAGCAGGACAATAAAAAGAAAGACAATAATTGAAAGGATAAAAAGAAATATCAATTTTAAAAAAATACCCAACATCAGCACTTTTATCAGCTGAATTGAAATATTTCTGATAAAGTTATTTCATTTAGACAGAGATTTTTGCATTAGCCTCACCTGATCTTGGCAAAAAAATGCCCTTGTCAGCTCCTACTGACTTCCAAGCATTTACGTATGTATTTATGTACTTCCAACCTTGATTTGCCTCCTTAATTTGTACATCACAACACAGGTGAACAATCTGTGTGTGTGTTTCCAGGAGAAAGGCCATGGGCTGTATTGATTCTGGGACATAAAATGTCTGTTATCTCCAAACAGAGAGACAGAACACCTTCTTTTGGGGAAAAAAAAAATAATGCCATTATCTACTTAAAAATCACTTAGAAGAATAAAAAGCAGTGCCAGCCTTCTGCAGAAGGGGCAGACAGGTGAAATGCTCGTACCCTAAAGGGATTAGGTTCTAAATCTGGATCCCTGAGACCAAAAGGAGGATTCCTGATTGGAAAACTTCCAAATGTTTGGTCACCTCACTGGTAAGTTATAGAGCTATTAGATGGATTTACATTTTTTCATGTGGAGAAAAAGGCTCCCTGTTTCAATGTGAAATTTTGAAATCCTTTTTTATCACTATCATCTCAAAAAGAAAAAATAATACCCTTAGAAGGTAAAATTAATAGGTGCTTTTTTAATAGAAAAATATATAAATTGTGAAATAGTAAATACTATAATAAATGTTGAAATTTTGATTAGAGAGGATTTTAAAGCACAGTATTGTAGGTTTCTTTCAGAGAATAGATATGGAAAGAATGAAAAAAGTGAAACAATGCACTTGTAATCTTGTGGCTTTTTTTGTTCATTTCAAGATTATTCTTTGATGAAGCAATTTTCTAGAAATATAAATCATGTATTTCTTCCTTTTTGCCTTGTATTATTACAGAGGTTAAACTGGAAAGTTTTACAATGAAGTTACAACTGGGGGGATGAAAAAATATTTATCAACAGGCACAATGGTGTTGAGTGATTTTTTAATTAAAATGATTGTCTACTGCTCCCTACCCGAAACTTCTGATGGCAGAAATGAAGGATTCCCTTTCAGTGTCCCAGTTGCCATGAAAAAAAAAACATTCAATATGTTAGTTCTGTCACTAAATGAATATAAACACAGTGTACAAGTAACTATTGTGAAAATGTTGGCATGCTGGATGAAAAGCAAATCTTTTCCCAGGCAAGACTGGTTTTTTTTTAAGGACTGAAAACTTCTGTCCATCTTCTCCAATTGAGTAACACAGACAATACGAGCAGGAACTCTACAGTGAATGAAGTGAGCAGGGTTTAATACAAAGTATTGAGCAGTCAAACCAACAAAGCTCTAAATGAATCTCTGACTGAAAGAGAACAAAAATGGGGGATTTCTTTTTTTGCTAACGGAATACAAATCTAGGCTATAGACAGGCATTTTTCTGATATGTAATTATAGATATTTTTATATAGATACTGTATTCAGAATGTGTGTATAAACATTAACAGTAGAATTTATGGCATAACAATTTAATTTTTTGTGAAGATTTTGTTTGGAAATACATTGCAAAGACAATGTAAATGGCTGTCTTTCTATGACATCAGCTGAGAAAAAAGAATTGTGTCACAAAGAATGTGATCTTTTTTTATACTAACTTTGTTTGTTATGAAAATCAGGTATTATAGAAAGATTCCCTTCCCCATCCCTCACTGGTTCTGCATTGATATGCATCCAGAGTGGATTGAGAAACATTACTTTGTAGATGTATTTTCAATAAAAATAGTTTTACATTACTGCTTTCTTGTGACTTAGAATTTCTGTAAAAGGTTCTGTAATGGAAGCTTTGCACAAACGGAGAGATGGCAAACTCATAATATGAGATCTCAGGAATTCCGGGACATTTTTACAGAAAGGATTTAATATAGCGAGGCTTCCTCGTTTCAAGTGCCTCCTTATACTTTCACGATCAAGAATAAATACGCAAAAGGGGAGGGGGAGGGAACAATAAAAATTGAATGAGCCAATGTTCATCTGCTTATGTTCATTCAAGATCGAGTGTGTAAATTCATACTGATACCTGCAAAATACTAAACAAAAAAAAGTATTGACATTTTCATTTGTTCGGCTACCACAAAGCTGCCAGGTTTTATTGGATGTACAATCAGATGGTCCAAAAACCCCCACTGACTGGGGTATTACAGCATCATAACATCACATTACATAGTTACACTGTCCTAGACAATCCACTGTTCTTCTCACAGAAGTGGTTTGTGATGGTGTCAGGGTTTATTCAGCCACAATTTCACCTAGCAGTCATCATGTAATGGAAGTGAATGTCTTCCCAGAGGACATTCTGGGACATATACTGAGAAAGTATAGAAGGCATGAGCTGAATCACTTGCACGTGGAAAGCTATGTCGGTTGAATCAGATGAATGCAGCAGGGCAAGTCCTACCTTCCTGAACATAAAACAACAAACCACTGGACAATGACCTCTGTGAATTTATCTGTGGTATTTTAAGTGAAAACAACATACAATACAACCAGTTTTGTAAAAAAACCAAACAAACAGAGAGGACAAGGTTTTCTAAAGTCCATAAGCATAGCTGTTCCCAGTTGTTTTCTAGTTATCAACACATTCATTCACTCAGTCCAGGTAAGTATCTTTGTTTTTCTAGAATTACTATCATGGTGGAAAGAGCTAAAGAAAGAGGGTTAATGTATCACTTAGACATAGTACTCTTCTGTGCCCCCATGCAGAATAAAGATTACTGGTATTCCATAATCTTTATGGAATAATAAATAATCTTTTCCAACTGTGTTTTCGTTTGCAAGTTAGGGTACAAAACAGTCATGCCATTCTCAGGCAAGAATTTATGTCTCTGTAACAGTGTGTGGCCAGTGCAAAGTGATCATGCATGTGGAAAATCAACTACTGGCACAGGAAAGTATTTCTGTCTTCGCTTCTGAAGGACTGGATTTTCACAAGTGATGTATGTGTTCCAGCACAGGCACAACTAGTAAGAAATTTTGGGCTTTTATTTTTTTTTTTTTTAGCTTACACTGTAACACATGCTTGATTTCATAAAGTTACAATGGAAATTGTACAGAAAAATGTATCTTGCTTCCAGTGTGATCAGTAGCGTATGATCAACTTGCTTCTGGTGACATCAGCCATTTCCCACAACAGGAGAAAAAATCTGAGATGAACTGATAGAGCGCTCCCTCTCTGGATTTCTGCGCCATCTTTCTAAACTGATCAGTTTACCCTGGAAGCATGGATTAAGACAGAGAAAGAGTCTTGGAAGATGAAGACTTGTATACTTCCATGTCAAACTGAAAACCTGGACTTACAGCACCAGTGAGGCAAGATTCCTTCTGATAATAAAGGGAGATGTAGTCAGATGATATAATCCTGCACAGCGAGCCCTTCTTCCTCTCTTCCCCCATCTGGCTCCTCAGGCATCTGTAAGATACCCAGATGTATCTAAAATTCCAGAATTTTAGTACTTGGAGCACTTGCATCTCTATTCAAAGTTTTTATTTGACATGCCTCATTACACAACTAGGGCTGCACAAATACTTGATTTTTCACTTCAGTAAGAAAACTGAAAAACTGCGAAGAATAATTCCTCCATGGCAACCTGAATTTTGTTTTTTTATTGTTATTGCTTAAAAAAAAAAAGTCTCAGGTATAATGAAAAGTTTTTTTGTCCACTTCTTGGAACATCAGATCTCACTTCTAGATCGCTTTTGAACTCTATCTTGAATTTAAACAAACTCAGCTGTAAAGTGAACTGGAAATAAAACATTGAACCACTTTGCTAGGAAAATGTCAAAATGAAATATTTCAGCTTTTTATAATTTCTCCTCACTTTAAAGCCAATTGTATTTACAGAAGTTGGAACACCTTCACAAGTACTTGCCTCAAAACTGTATTTTTCAGCAGTATATTTTTATATTAATGCTTTTTTTTTTGTTCTTTACAACTTCCTTTCTCCAGACTTCGCACATTTTTCTGCTTTTTCTGGTTGCTTAGATTTTTTTTTCTTCATTATACTATTGGCTTTTCAGACAATTTTCAGAACTCCTGATATTTGATGAAAATGATAAGCATCAACTCTTATCTGATACCTTTCCACTCTTACTACTATTACACTTGCTTTTAAGCTTGTGCTCATTTCCTGCATCATAAGGTTTTTTTTCAATATGTTAACCAGTTTCCCATTTTCTTCAGTACCATATTCCTCTCTTCATCTACCACACTTTCTGTCTTGGCTTTACTCTTCATTTTAACAGCTTCTCCTCCAGGAACTCCACTGCAGCAGGTCTTCATAAACCCAGATGCAGGTCTCAGTGGTATTCTTGGTCTCCTTCGTAAATCTAGGCATGATTCAGCCTTCCTGTGTTTTGGTCATGACCAACAAAATAGGGACAGTAGTGTTCCCCAGGATGGAAACACTAGCAAGAGATTTCCAGAGAGATCAAGATTGTAAAGAGCTGGTACAATGGGGCTGACACACACGCTTGCGTCATGGCTCATGCACCATCCAGACCCTGAGGGTTTGTCCTTACTGCATAGTACCTTCGTACTATTATGTGCTGTGGTTTAGATACTTGAGGTGCATTTAAGGATTTATGCTACACTCTCTTCAAAACAAAACTTTAATGAGGTTGTTCTTCTTAACTCCACATAAATCCAGGCCAAATTCTGTGGTGCTTACTGGCTCCTTTCACTTGCAAAACTCGCATGAATAACAATAGGGAAGGATAAAATAAAGACCTGACTTGGATTTCACACGCAGGGAATAAACTACAACACAAATTTATTCAGAAGAGAATTAGTGCTGATGACAGGTGGTGACTGTCATCCACTGAGCAGATGTGACACAAACCTCCCTTCACGGAACTGCCAGTTCACCTTGCTCATGACCTGCAGTTCCTCTCCTATTTGAATCCTGCTCCTCTCTCAGGCAGCAACTCCTGACCATGCCAAATTGCCTGTTGGTTTTGTGATATGCACAAATGGGGACTGGGATGAGACCACCCAACTTGCTTTCATTTACCGGCTAAGCCAGGATGTAAGGCCGAGTCTCCAGAAGAAAAAGACTATGGTACTAACCCACTGTGCCACTTAGCCTCCACAGTGCAAAAGAGCTATTCAAATGCTGCCAACACTTCATTTTCAGACATACTGTGGCTCTGTAACAAACAGCCTCCTGGAAACAGCACTTTCCCAGCAATTACAGCCAAAATTTTTGTCTCATTGCATTATGCTGCCATCGCATGGCACTTGTTTTATATAGGTAAAGTTTCCTCTACAATTAAAAAATTAAGTTAAATCCTCCGATCAACAGCTGAGCACAACACTTAATGTTTGCTTCAGGTGCAGAATATTGCTATTATTGTTACTATTTTTATTATCCGATTACTGTTGGTATAATGATAATCCAATTTATTCACGTAAAATAGAATATACTTGTTTCTCTTGTCCTCTGTTCAGCACAGCCTTAAGGAGGCTCAGCTGTGAACACCTTCATTCTCATACTGATTTGTGTGTGTGTGTGTGTGCATTTATTTGTCTGCACTTTTTCTGAGCACCTCTCAGGCAAGACAAAGTTGTCTTGGGGAAAATAAGTGCTACAGTTCTTGAAATACTCTGTTAGAAAGTGTGGGAATAGTGGTACATCAGCTAATTTGTTAACACTACTTGCTAGCACAGTGTAGTTTCACAGAGTTATTAATGTCTTTTCCAGTCTTAATTGTTTCTCTTTGAAGAAACTTTCTCTTAGTAATCTGATGTCCCCCAAGGTGCTATGAAAATGCTAGATTTGCATCCTTGGAATCTGTACCTGCCAAAGCTTGCCACTATTGATGCCTATAGGCAGTACATTGACTTGTAGCCTTTCCCCAGGAGCCCTTGATTAATAATCCTTAAAAAACAAAGATCAAGACTGTCAGCTGCAGCCAGAAAACATTTGGTGTATCTAGCGAAGAGAACATACAAAACATTTTAGGTTTTCTTTCTCCTAAGACTGAGTCTGACTCAAGTCGGCTCCCTGGCTCATCTGCTCTAATCTGCCAACAAGTTACGGAACCCGTGGGAGTACAAACAAGACATGAGCACTGAAAAGGATGCTAGAGTTGTCACTGACAGCTTCCTGGAATAATTGGTTCAACGCATTGGCCCAAAAAGGCAGCAATATGGGTGTCATCAGGAAAGGTAGTCAAAACAAGAAGAACAGAGGGCATAATTTTGCTTCTGTGCAAAGGCCTTTGTGCAGACACACCTGAGTCCTGTCAGCAGTCCAGGCCCCTGTATTTCGAGGAGGATATACAGGAATTTAGAGAGGTACAGAGAAATGGACATGAAATAAAACAGCTGCCCTATGAGGTGATACAAAAAAGGCTGGGACTTCTTAATTGCAGAGGTTGTATGATTGTCGTGGTTTAGGCCTGCCACGCAGCCCACTCACTGCCCCCCCACTCCTCCCTCGGCTCCCAGAGGGATGAGGAACAGAATCGAAAGAATACAACTCCCACGGGCTGAGATAAGAACAGTCCAGTAACTAAGGTATAACACAAACCACTGCCGCTACCACCAATAATAATAATGATAAAGGAAATGACAAGAGAAGAGAATACAACCACTCACCACTGACCGATACACAGCCCCACTCCAGCAGAATCTCCAGCCCTTCCTGGTAACTGCCCCTTACATCCTGGGCATGACGTGCCGTGGTATGGAATACCTCTTTGGTCAGTTTGGGTCAGGTGTCCTGTCTGCTTCCTCCTGGCTTCCCCTCCTCCCTGGCAGAGCATGAAGCTCAGAATGTCCTTGCTCAGTCTAAACATTCTAAGCAGTAGCTACAAACATCGGTGTTATCACCGCTGTTCCCAGACCAAAAGTCAAAAACACAGCACTGCACCAGCTACTAAGAAGGAGCAAAATGACTGCTACTGCTGAACCCAGGACAATGGTGAATAGCAAAATCAAGAAGGCAATGGATAAGGTAAATGCAGAGTTGCTATTCACCATATCCAATGCCACTAAACACAGGGGGAAACTGATGAACTACTGGGAGAGTATTTTAAAATGGGGAGTTTAAACTAGTTAAAAGAGAGTACAGCTTTACAAAGTGGGTAGTGAACTTTGGAACTTGGCTGTCACAGGACGTGCAGGCAGACAGTATTACAGTGGAGACAACAGTACCAACAAATTCAAAAAGGATTTATGTACATTCATGAGCATGCCTAAAAGTGGGTACCAAAAGGAATAAAGAAGAAGAAATGCTCCAGCATTCTTAGTACTATAACTTTGGAAGTTAAGGGAGTTACCCAAAGAAGTGGCCAGCTCACACTTTTTCACTTAATAGTGTCTCCACCGCAGGGCAGTGAGAAAATACTGGGTTTTACAGAACACAGGTCTGACCTTGTAGGACATTTCTGATGTGTTTACTTTTTTCCACTTGTCCCACAGCTGCAGGCATTTGGGAACACAACATGGCCCATTCTGTTATCTGCTGGTAAGTATTCTATGGCACCAATAACTTCTTTTGTGGTTTTCCACTTCACTGGCTCATGCCTTGAAGTTCTGCATCCTGCATAAAGTAGTCGCCCTGGAGATGCAAAGTAATATCTTTCAGGAAGAGCTGTTTTCTGTCCATCTGTATGATATGCTGTCATCCTTTGCAGCATGTTACAAAGTTCCCCCGTTAAACCTTTTATAAAACTGACATGACTTCCTTGCACACAGACCTCTCTTTGAGGCCTGCAGCAGCAAGACCTGCTTTCTTCAGCTCCCACGATGTACCATTTTACACTTTGTGGAATGCAAAAAAGGACAGGTGAAACAGTGAACAAAATGGCATATCTTCTCATCTCCTGTTCTAATAGTCCTTAACCATTTTCAGCTAATCCAGCTTCCCTTTGGAGCAGCCTGTAAGTGTTGACACAAAGTTGTACATCTGTGCTCTGCTGCTTCACAGCCAATTCACCCATTCGGAGAAAGCTCGAAGTCTGAAGCATGGAGGCTTCACTTCATCTATATGCACCTTCCTGAAATACTGGGTTTGTTTTTCTGATGTTTCTGCACTTTGTAAAATATTCTCTTAAAGAACTTGGGGAATTACTCAGAATGTGTAAAAAAAACCTCCAGAAAACAGACTTTTTTCCTAGGTTCATCCCATGCCTTTGATTGGAAAGAGCAACAAAGACAGCAGTTTGGTACAGTATTTCATCATGTGCTAATGAAAGTCCTGTCTGTTTCAATCTCTGAAGAGCTCAGCTTAAAATTTCTTTAATACAAGTTATTTTTGTTTGAATAAATTAAATTATAATGGATTTGTTATTATAATTTATTATTAAGATGGTCTTGTATAAATATTTTGCAGATTTTCATCTTTGGTTAGCAAATCTATGAGAGTATTTTACTAAAAGCATGTCACTTAGAAAATCCAGCATAAGAATACTTAGAAATACCATACTATGAAGTTGCTGTTGTAAGTTTTTATTGTGTTGAGAAGCAGTTCTGAAAAAAAGTATGCAGAAAGTTTGTACTATATGGCAAATCAGACTTATGATGATTGTGAATGCCTTGAATGCATTGGTTTTGGGAGAATTCATGATAAACACTATATCACTAGAAGTAAAATCCTGGGTCTCCAGATATAACATGATGTCTCTATTCTAACTATCTTGTCAAGCATGAAGAAATACAAGGCTTGTGACTTCCTCCCCTTAACAGCTCAAGGCTATAAAGAGTTGTAACCCAACATGAGGGTAATAATTCATGGACCCAATTAGCTACTTTTGCCAAGATTAAACACTCCTTCAGCTGACATCACAGAATGAAGCACACATTTATAGCAAACTGTAAAGAATAGCAGCTCTGCTCATTTAACTTTTATCCTTTTTCATCTCTCTTCTTTTTCACTCATTTTTCCCTCCTACCTGTCTGTTTTCTGGAACCTGGACTGGCATTTTTTGTGTATTTATGTATATGGCCTGTTATGCAAGTGGGCTTCTTGAAGTCCCTCTTGGAGACTGGGCAGTGACCATCTGTCCTTATGTCATGAAATCGGTTGAGACAAGAAGCAGTGCAGAATTTATTAGGCACTAGAACACTGGTATCTATCACACACCAAAAATTTTGCATCTAAAAGCGGCATCAAATCGGTGAGGTTTAAAGCCTCAGTAGAGTGTTTTTGTCCAGAAGATGCTCTGTCCCTACAATGCCTACTTTCAACACTAGTAAGGGCAGAGCTCACCATGCAGGGAAGTGCAGAGAAAGACTGAGCAATAGATGAGACAGACAGTCCTGCAGAGAAAGCCAATCCAAGGACTGTGTGCTTGTTTCCTCTTCTCTTCCTCAAGCAGACTTAGAGGCTTTGCAGTAATGCCTTACATCGGGATGAGTCACAAATCAGGCAGGTGACTTCTTTGCTCTGCCTGACATCTAGTGGTTCTAAACAGAAACATTTTCATTAACTCGAATTTTTCTCCTTTCCCGCTTGAATAGTACACACTCAGCCTGAACATCATGTGAAACTTTACTGTTTCAGATGGGAGGCTTTTAACGTTTTTTTCGTTAAAATTATTTAAATCAGAGTTTTGATCTGAAGTCTTCTTACCTTCCAAGTGAAGGGAAAAACTTAAATAAAAGCATAGACTTGTCAATCAATAGTCAAGAGAATAATTTGCTATGGATTTTTCCCATATGCACACGCATGTTATTGTACAAGAGCAGCTCTGTTACGTGACCAGTAAAATAAATACACTATGCTACACTATCATCCCAATTTTTAAAAATAGTCAAAATATAGATTTTCCAGAATAACCATATTACCATGGCAGTCAGTATAAATGACATGGAAGTTTATCTTGGATCTATGTACCTTACCTGTCATTTTTCATTATTCTATTTTAAGAATTTAATATCTCTTTCAACTACAATTTTCAAGAACACAGCCAAGAACTACTGGTACGAAATACAGTGACAAAAACAGACCATACCCAGAAAGGGTAGATAAAAGCAGAAAATAGTTGTGGGTTTTTTTCCAGTGGGCTGAATAACAACTCCTCACTGTTCATTTTTGATCACACAGTTTCAAAAACTATGCAGTAACAAAAAGGCATTCCAAGAAAGGCAATAAAAATTATATTGGAGGAACAGAAAACCTTCCAGCTGAAAGGAGCATAGAAAGAGTGGAACTATTTGAAGGGCTGCTAACAAAGCCATCAAGTGACCAGGATCTCCAATACGTGGAAAGAAGATGGGCCACTTATGCTCTCTCCTAATGAAGAAGCGAAGTGGCAGTACATGAACTGAAAAGCTGAAAATTCACACATTACAGTTAATTACTTCAGGTTTTATTGGGGTGAAGATTCAGCAGAATCCGGAAGAGTTTCCATGTTTATAAAGTCAGTTAGAACATCCGTACTCACATCAGATAAATTCATATACAAACTTTAGAAAGGGACAGAAATTCTCATATCTCAGGAGACCCACCAGTCCCTGTGTGCCAAGCAGGAGTAAAATCTCTGTCTTCTTTGGCAGTTTTGCACTTTTTTTGAAGCTTTGGCTTGTTGCTGTTGCCAAAATCAAATTACTAAATGAAGTGAACTGGAGGACTGATCCAAGATGGTAGTTCTCATGTCCCCAGTTACCACAGCAGCTTGTGAAAGCAGAAGGTATGTATGCTTATTACTGGAGGATGGGAAAGCAAGAAAGCAAGACCTTGTGAGGCAGATGCCCTCTTATCATTAATACCAAATCTCCTATCGTGAATTTACCAAGCTCGATTTTAAAAGCAATTAGGATTTGGATTTTTAAGTCTATCATTATAACTGGGGAGCTTTTCCCAATTTTATTAACCTACCCAATAGTCAGGAATTTCCTTTTAATTTCCAATTTTATAACATTAATTTATATCCATTTGTTCTTATTCCAGATACTCTACAGCATGTAAATGGCTTTTCTCACTCCCCATGCTGAGTTACAGTATTCCCTCCCAGCCTTCTTTTGGCTTTACCAGGAGTAACTTTTTCAAGCCTACTCCCACCATATCTCTGCTATCCTGCTTGTGCCAGCAGTCGTCTTCTGTACTGGAGTCCTTAGCCTCCTGCAAATAACCAATCAGAATTGCTAATGGTATTTCAGACAAAGTTAGGGATGCACAAAACCATTAATTCTTTCTAATAGCTACCAAATATCTTACTGGCTGTCATGTTAAGACACCAGGTGGTTTACTCGCTTCCCAAGGATGAGACCCTTGTATCCAACCCGCCTGCCCACACTGGGCAGCCCGCCAAGTTGGAGGGTGTTCGCCCAACCTACTCAGGGACCCTTTGACGAGCAGCACCACACTGATAGAGGTTAGGAAGACCAGTCTACTCGCTTCCCAAGAAGGATGAGACCCTTGTATCCGATCCGCCTGCCCTCCCTGGGCAGACCCGCCAAGTCAGAGAGTGTTCGCCCATCCTATTCAGGGACCCTTCGATGAGCAGCACTTTAGGCCAAATCCCTTATAATCAGTTTCTGGAAACTTATATCAAGA
>WYDI02003141.1:0-23277 GCA_009867235.2 Psittacus erithacus | reverse complement strand
AAGAAGTTCTTTACTGTAAGGGTGGTGAGGCACTGGAATGGGTTGCCCAGGGAAGCCGTGAATGCTCCATCCCTGGCAGTGTTCAAGGCCAGGTTGAACAGAGCCTTGGGTGACATGGTTTAGTGAAGGTGTGCCTGCCCATGTCAGGGGGGTTGCAACCGGATGATCTTAAGGTCCTTTCCACCCTAACTATTCTATGATTCTTCTAAGGAGAAAAATGATTGCTACTGCTGAACCCAGGACAAGGGGTTTTGGAGAACGGACAGAGGAAACATAGGGTAAGTGCGCTTTCTGTGTGCAGCCTTTTGTTTTTACACTGCTGCCTGAATCACTGGATTCAAATACTTTCCCTGTCCACTGACACTCTGGTTTTCTCAGCAAGTTAGGAAGACCATGGGGAAACCCCAACCAAAGCTATTGGGTGCCTTGGATCAATCAGATAGCAACAAGCAGCATACAAACCTGGATATAGTTATTTGCTTGAAATATCTCAGATTACGTGGATTTCACCCTGGCAAAGGTAGCTGGATGGTTCAGCGATACTGTGCCATTCTATTCAGATTGCTAAAATGTCTTAATAAGACATTACTGGAAACTAGAGGGTATGGACTTCTATTTGTTTGGGTTTTTAATAAATTCCAATTAGACCATCTCATTGTTACATTACATGTTTCACTCTACAGAGGTGTTCTCAGGGATTGAAATTAGGTCCCTTTAAAGGATCTACATATGAGTCTCAGTTCTTGACTAAATCTTGTTTTCAAAACTCTTACTGACTGGAATGTGAAGAACTCAAAGGGTTTATCTGAACTCACAGGTGAAGCCTATGAGAGCACCTTCCCAAAACCAAGCTAAGAATTATATGAATTTATTTTGACAACAGAAGTTGTATCATTTCGGTTTCAATTAAAGTATCTGAAAACTTCAGGAGGGCACTTCAACGTGGATGCCAAAAATCCAATTCGATATGGATCCAAAAATGAAACAACTATCAGGAAAAATAATTAGGAGTGAACGAAGTTGAAGATTTTGTCTGCACAAACAACTAAGTAGCATTACCAAAACACGGGGAAATCCAAGGGGGATATTGGCACTGGACCCTACGGTAGGTGTAGCAGTTACAGCCATTGTTTTATTGTGTTTATTCTGCTTACCATAAAATGACACAACTCTATAAAACCTGATAAACTCAGCTGCCTGTTTGCTTTCATTTCTTCGTCTTAAATGAGACCATGGAGCTGTAAGTGGAGACATACCAGCAAGAAGTCCACGTTTCCTTCAAGCTTAGTTTGGAAATCGCAACATCTTGGTTCCAGACCTCTCTGCAGTAGGATGAGGTAAACGTCTACCACTCAGAACTAAGTTCCTGCCATCTTCCCAATTCATCTGCTATAGTGACTGAGCTAGAGCCAGGAAAGGGTACAGAAAGGAATTCAAGATTGCATTTACATATGAGCTTTATGAGATGAGCCAATCAGCAGGAAGAAGTGATTCTGGGCTGCAAATACCATGAATGCATCTGTTTTGAGACTAACATAAACCAGACATTTCTGCAGCTTCATCTTCTGCAAAGCATGAAATATAAATCACAAATAGTTTGTGATTGATATTTCTAGTTTTCTCTAGAGGCAGAATGGTGACAGGTTTTAAACCCACAAGCAGCAGGGGATTTTTTCCTAAAAATTATCATTTCAGGATTGTCTGGGGGATCTGATTTGGGGTTTTTATGTCATTTATTTCTGTGATGATCCCATGTCCTGCAATATTTTTGTTAGTTTTATGCCTCATAGGCAACTTCTTATTTGACCATGTTTTACCCATCCAATTGGGTATCACTACGTATTTTTTTGGTTTTGGCTACTAATGGTAAAAAGATGACTTTGGCATGAAAAAGTTCCTAAAATCCACCCCCCCCCAAAAAAAAAAAAAAAAGAGCAAATTCTCAAGAGTCATTTCAAAATGGGAAAGGGGTAGAGGGAGAGAGCGCAATCCAGGGTGGACTGAAGAAGCGGGCTAAGGTGAAAACCTGACCTCAAGCCATAAAGTGTTCGCCCCACCCAAAATTAGTCAGTGTCCAACAGATCTATAATTCAGTGCATGACCTGAGGCTCAATAAGCCTCAGATAAAACTGCTCCAAAGGGCTGAGTTCTGAGAGCATTTTCATGTGCTCTTCAACTAAACCCGTGTCTATGTAAAAACAATCTTGTTTTATGAAGTAGCTGCTTGTTCAAGCCTTGTGTGAGAGCTCTTCTCAAGAAACCGGTGCCTAAGTGGACTGTGTCATAAGACCAGGTATCACAGACTCAGAACTGCAAGCATGGATTTTACATCAGCTCAGCACACGACTTTCAAACGGGTACAAGACTTTACAAGCCAGCAGTAGACAGGATCTGTAAAGAAATCCTCTGTCTACTATATTTATATATACATACATACACACACATCCATACATACACAAACACGCAGCTATATAAACCTAGACAAAAAAATAGCAACTATAGGAAACCTTTCCAGCACGTGCTGAGTATTGGCTACACTGGGGCTCAAAAAGCAAGGGATGGGTAGCTTGGACCTGACATGGTTTCCTACCTACAGACACGGATGTTAGAATGGGTGCCTCAGCCTTGCCAGCCCACCTTGTAAAAGCAACAGGTTATCTGGAATGGGAGTTCCTGTGGTTAAGTCTACTTCCCACTCAGCAAAGGAACAGGCAGTGTGTACAGTGTGGGGTGGAGCAGCACACCCAGTGGCACGACTAACCCAGAGCCAGTTTTCCTCAGGGAAAACAGTCCAGGATTCCCCATCCCAGCTTCCCAGCAAGCAGCTCCTGCACTCTTCCCATGTGACTGTTTTGAGGGGGAAGTCTCTGTAGCAATAACCCCTAGCACACAAAATGTATGAGACCATCTTACGTCTTAATTTCACTTCTCTAACAGCTTGGGGCTTTTCCCTTCCTTCAGGCTTTATACTTTCAAACGCATGACTCCTAGAGCTGCATATTTTCCTTCCCTTCACCTCTGAGATGCTGAAGTCGCTCTAAAAGCATCACAGATCTCTGGACCACCGATGTTAATATCATCACAACTAAGCACGCAGTACAGAACGTATGCTGGGTTCATGCTTGCTTCTGGAAGGAGGACAGACAACACCTGATCCAGCACAATGCTGGGCTGGCAGAGGCAGAAAGCAAGGTTGTATAAAACATTTCGGACAGATCTCAAGCAATCAAGGGAGCTAATGCACTTTCAGCACTTCACAAAGTGCAGTCACAGCACTTCTGATCCAGTTCTGGGTGTACTGAAGTGATAAGCAATTTCACGATATGCTGGTTTCACAAACATAATCCAGCATAAAGGATATTTTTAACATGGATGATTCCAGTAATCTGCTTCAACACTCAACCTCATGCACAGTCCATGCAGCACGACTGAGCAGCACACAAACGCATTACATGAGCAGGAACTTCGTGAAGTGCGTGTATTACCAAAATCCTGATGCAACCACAGTATCCAGCTATAGACTGAGACCTGGAGAAAGTGCATGGCTGAGAGCCAGGAGTATGTCAAGGGTTTTATTTGAGTTCAAAATAGTACAGATCTTGGTGGGGTAAACAAAGGACAAAAATCTGCAAACTTTACCGGGTTACTAGATGAAAGTCCCTGTAAAACTATGTATTTTCTACAAATTAGATGAGTTACTCAAAAGTAAGAAGGAATGTGATGCTGCTTGAGACTCCATCAAGAGTGTGATCAGAGCTCACAGCTGTAAAATGAAGACAGAAGAGGCAAATGTCAGCACACACACATAATCCAGGCAGAGGAAAGGCAACTTCCACAAAAAACATCAGATGAGCAAGAAAACCAGAAGACTTTTAGAGAACAAAGCGTTCCAAGGTACCCTCATCCTCACTTGAATGACAACTCTTGTCCAGAAGACTTGATAGTGACTGTTTCCTAGGGAAAATGAGACACAAGCTCCTCTGAATGTCACTGGCATGGGTCCCAGTGCATACATAAAATGCCAATTTAATAACAGTCGATCAAACTATTGCAGATGTGGCTGACAGAAATGCAAGCAGCCAATTTTCAAAGTAAATGTCCTTTTTGCCTCCACTAGCTACACTGGAAGGGGAAAAAAAATAAAACCACTGCCCCCCAAACAAACAAGCAAAACTCAAACAACCACAGAAACACAAAGCAAGGTTACTGAAGGAACGTTTCCAGAGAGGAGAGGAGAGAGGGGTGAGAAACACAAACCCAAGTTGTTTTAAAGCCATCTGAGAACTAACTGAAATTAAGAATTTCATCACTTCCACCAATTTAAGCTCCCGTCAGAACAACAGGAGCAAGGCAGTCCCAGCCCACAGCACCACAGACCCCAGGAGCCATTCTGTCTCTAAATACTGCCAAGTGCTTAGCAAAATACCAGCAATGCCAGCACAAGCCCAAGAACCCAAAGGAACACTGGCCCCTCACTGATGACCCCCATGAGGCTCAATCAGCAACAGTGTGACTGCAAGTGACAATTCCTCCCTGTATGATCACGGCAGATGTGTGATCCCAGTCATGAAGAGCAGCCTGTTGTGTCTTCTGGGGGCTACCATCTGGCTGCTGGGGCAAAATCATTGATGTTTCATCCCTAGCTGCTGCTGTCCAGGCTTACGCCACATAGAATCCCAGACTGGTTTAGGCTGGAAGCGACCTTAAAGCTCATCCACTTCCAACTCCCTGCCATGGGCAGGGACACCTTCCACTAGACCAGGTTGCTCCAAGCCCTGTCCAACCTGGCCTTGAACGCTGCCAGGGATGGGGCAGCCACAGCTTCTCTGGGCAACCTGTGTCAGTGTCTCTACTCAAAATGTCAGGTCATGGTATCAGAGAGGTAGGTTTGTGGGTTTTGTGAATGCTATCAGACAAAGAAAATAGCTGTCAGAACACTGATGGCCATTAGGAACCTCACTGCCGTATCTACTAGCCTCATGAAAGAGCTCAGCCACACGTTCACTCTCTTGATGGCACCTGAAAAGCCAGCAAACAGAGATTTACTATGATTCTCCATAACATTCCCAGCAGCGGACAACAGGAAGCAGGTCACTGTTGTACAGAACAATGCACTACCTTCATGTGCCCCTTGCCCTTCCACGCACAGAGCTGATAGAGCAATGAGACCAATGCATGATGATGACCCAGTTACTACCTTGACTTCGAATCGTGGCACCACTAAAGAGCAGACCAACCCCGTGATCTTTAAACTCGGACCTGCAGACTATCAATTAGCCATTAATAAGAGTTTCGCCCAGACCAGGCAGGGGCACATGATGGTGTTTTTCCTGCATTAGTCAGTGAACGAAGGATACAGGTTCTTTCACTGCCAGGACACCAAATTAAACAGGGAGGAACATGACACAGAATAAAAGCGAAGTGGTAGAAGCAGACAAAGCATGATCCTGCATAAAGTCAATCCATTTAGAAATGCTAAACTCACTTTACCAGCAAAATGAGTTAGCTACTGGATTGGCATTTTGCTTCATGGGAGAGTCATGTTCTTAATTTGGTTCTAAGTGCCCTAAAGCTGGATTTGCTGTCTCTAGCCACAGCCGGGAGCACGTAACTGAACCGCTGAGCAGGCAACTCCCAAGTTTTAACAAGAGTGTCCCTTAGATGACATCCAGTCAAGGGCAGCCCAAAATAGACTTACTCATATCAGCCCAAAACAAATCTGAGAAAAACCATAACCCAAGAGCCGAAAAGTAGTTTCTAGCTAGAAAGTGTTCACAGATACTTCTTACAAACTCCTTCTAGTAAATCATCACCATCCAAAAAACAACTTGGGGGGGGGGGGGGAAGCGGTAGAAGCATGGCAATGTTGATAAGCACCACTACTGCAGGAGATCCTGGATCCTATGAAGTACCCTAAAAATTAGCGTGATGATCAGTGAGCTTCCCTACAAGACCAAGCAGATTTCTGCAAGATAAAAGGGACTTTAGCATGGGTATTTTTTTCAGGCAATGGCTGAAAAACCTCATCTGCTCTAGGGATAGACTTCAAAAAAAACATTCTTCTGGATAGAGACAGCCTAGATTAAGACCACATGTATCTTCCTTTACTAAAGGAAGGCTGCTGGTGTTACTCAGGCTCCTGTAGTACAGCTGACCCTGACTGACCCCAGAGATATTCCAGACCATATGGCATTATGGCCCAGCATATAAAGCTGGGGGAAGGAGTAGAAGTAGGGAATATTCAGAGTGATGGTGTCTTCTGCCATCACCGTTACACATGATGAAGCCCTGCTGTCCTGGGGATGGCTGAACTCCTGCCTGATGACAGGAATTGGCGAATTACTTCCTTGTTTTGCTTTGCTTGCGTGTGTGGCTTTTGCCACAAACTGTCTTTACCTCAGCCCATGACTTCTCACCCTTCCAATTCTCACCTTCAACCCACTGAGAAGAGGGAACCAGAAGTGGTGTGGTGCTTTAGTTGCCAGCTGGGGTTAAACCCAAACAGCTCTTCTTGGCACCCAACATGGGGTGCAAAAGGTTCCAGATAACCAGAGATTCAAGTGGAATGCGCTAGATCAAGTTTATAGCTGTTATTGCTGTTTAGCCATTAATTGGCAGGCTCCTGTGTATTTACCATGGAGCTTGCTTGCCTCACTGTCTATTGGAGTCTAGTGCTCATTAGCGGATGCTTTATAGTTTTGCTGCTTATTGTAGTGCTTATCATCTGACTCTGCTATGCTGGGAATAGTCTGATAACAGCAATGGTGGTATACCCGGTCATGCTGTGACACCTCAAATCATGTGGCCATGGCTAAGCCCATGACAGAGCAGCTCCACCCCTGAGGGGCTGCAGACTGTGGGTAAGTCCAAGCTGGAGAAGGGGCAAGGGGAGAAGTTCATTGCAATATTAAGCCCTATGGTCTGGTTCAAAGGAACCAGGGGCGGACACTGTAATGGAAAAAAACTGTAAAATGCTGTAACCCATGATTTGAGTTGCATGTTACAGGAATTACTATAGCAGGAACCAACTGAACTAATGGAGGACAAGACTTCCAAGAGGCAGTGCATGTGCAGCAGTGACGAATCTGAGCTGGCTTTGGTGCCCAGTAACTCCATTCAACACAGCACCTCTCCTGTCCTGAGTGACCATTATAAGAGATGGAGCCCAAAGTCACAGACTAAATCAACTCAATGAACATCTATGGACATTTTACAGACCTTTCACAGAGCTGGTCCACAGACTATGGAAATGATATCTGTGCATTACATCAAAGGATGGGAAGGGGGGTGATGGGTAATGAGGATGTTTTAGATAGGGACCTGAGTATCACGCAAATTGTATGGAATAAGGGGTGGAAAATATGTCGGGTTTGGGTTTGGCTGGGTGCTTGGACTCCAATTCTCTCCTCCATCCCACTAGAGAGGAATGAATGAGATACCAGGCTTATCTGCTCACATTATCGGCTGTCTGCTTTCATTCTCTTCCTCATGTGCATCTGCCTCCATGTGTCTGGAGGCAGCCGTTCTTTGGGAAGAAACCTCAGAAAACCAGCTTCCTATAACACACCCATTTGGTGTGTCAGGTGTAGTCACAAAGCAAGCCAGCATGTCTGGGGATAGAGAGGGCAACCCAAGGCAACATTTGTGGTCAGCACCCACCGAGCATAACCTGCCCAGCTTGGTCATCACACGGCCTCCCCATAGCTGTTCTAATTCATCCCTGACTCACCAGAAATTCTTTCAGCCAGGATTCCTGGGTACTGTACTTATGTGAGTTAGTGCCTGTAGATTTCACCGCTCATCTTTAATC
Organism: Psittacus erithacus; assembly: GCA_009867235.2. Classification (NCBI taxonomy): domain Eukaryota; kingdom Metazoa; phylum Chordata; class Aves; order Psittaciformes; family Psittacidae; genus Psittacus; species Psittacus erithacus. The sequence continues at coordinate 15,467 of WYDI02003141.1, read as the reverse complement.
AGACATCTCCATTCCAGAAGAGGGTACAACAGTGGCCAATTCCAGCTAATTTTCAACAGGGTTTGGATACAAAGCTGCCTTTTGTCCCTTTGGTGATAAGGGTAACAGTAAGCAAAGGTGATAAAAGGTACTCCTTGGTGACTGAACCAGTCACACACATCTTAACCATCAGCTGCAGGCACTTTCTCAAATACAGGCTATAACCACCTATCACTGAACCCAGCTCGTAAACCTTCATATAATTGCCACTTGCTTGGAGACACCTGCTAACAAAGAACAGCTTTATGCCCAGCATCTCATTGCAACACAGCTGTTTAAAGGTAAAAGGAAAACTGTTGACAGCAACATTAAATACCAGTTATCTGCATCCATTATCTTGCATTTTTTTTATTGCTAAGTGGAATAACTGGTCTGGGAACAGAGCCAGGAAAGTTGGGCTGAGACCACAGTCCAAGACTTCATACACATTACTGAGAATTTCAAACTAAGGGTCATATCTAGAAGTGTACTGACTTCATGGAGAATACAAGATAGCTTCCCTGAGTTACAAGTTGAGCCTCCCCAGGAAAATACCAAGCTGTTCATAACCCAAGGCATTAATGTACCAGGAATACTTAACACAAAGGTTTCTTTTTCATCATTTAGAATTAAAAAGGAAGAAACATGTTCAAGAAAGACAGCTTCATTTGTAGAAAAGTAATTACATAAAGTTCTAGAGTTCACAGAGATCTCTGCACACTCCTACATTTCTCCACTTCTAAAGGCTCAGAGGACATTCTGGTTACTTGCCGAGAGATATATTTTGAGCACCATGAGGTTAAGCTGTTTTTGCAATGCTTTTTAATAAATTAAGTTGTATACCTAATGTTCAGTGAACTGCATTTGCTCTGGGCTCTTCTACCTTGATCTTTAATTTGAGTAATTATTTTAAAGTTGGAGACATGATCTCCCTTTATTCAGTGTCTGGAGAGGATTCTGACACTAAGATACAGTTGGGGCTTCCACAGAGTTGTTTTGCAGCATATTCCCTTTCAACAAAAAATATGTATCATATTTCTGGAAAAGGGAAGATATGGGTGATCCAAAACAAACTTAGGAAACCTCAAGGTTTTTCTTTTGCAGCAATTCCTGACACTTCACTGCTTTATTCACGAGTTCAGAGTGTCCATCCCAGGTTGAACTATAGGATGATAACCACAGCTACGTGCCCACTCCTGCAAATAGGAGAAACTGAGTAGTCAGAGCACCGTGGTTGTAGTTCAGTGCCCACAGTAGTCAAGGAGGGGTGCCTGGGCTTGCCTGCATTGCCAGTGAAGCATAGGCCCAAGCCCACACTCAAGTCCAGACTTGCTCTCATTCTTTCAATATTAGCAGACTCTCAGGCCTTCTTCAGCACACAGCTAAGGTGGAAAATTCAAGGTCTACCACAAAGCCCAGAAGACCCAACTTTTCCTTCTTGTCAGCGGACACCAGCAAGGTTCCATGGACACACCAGCACTGGCAGGCACAGTACATGATGCTCCTTGGGCAGACCACGAGGCTTCGGGCCATGGGAAGCTCTGAGCCACTGGGCTTTGCATACCAAAGCCAACTCACAGAACAGGGCTTCAACTGCAACAGCAGCATTATCAGGGACAAGGAGAGCTCAGCTCAACGGCTCAACGTCTCTACTCTTGGCATTGGGTAGAGACACTGGTACAGGTTACCCAGAGAAGCTGCAGCTACTCCATCCCTGGCAGTGTTCCAGGCCATGCTGGATAGGGCTTGGAGAGACCTCATCTAGTGGAAGGTGTCACTGCCTGTGGCAGGGTGTTGGAAATGGACTGGGTTTAAAGTCCATTCTAACCCAAAGCATTCCATGATACTCTGCTGCTTTTTACAGTCACATAACCTATCTACACTGAGCAAAGCTAAGCATTGGCCAAATTAATGCATTCATTCAAGGGAGCCTTTTCCCAATTCAAAACAAGAGAGTCACGTACCTTATCTACCAAGCTAGCCAAGTCACTTTGGTCTGACATGAGGGATCATATTGAAGGCTGATTTACCCTAACAGGGTGTCAAAACCCACATCCATGGGCACGGTTAACCATATATTATTTGCTGAAGGCCAAAGAAAGCATTCTTAAAGCTTGTACAACACAGCAGACATACACTGTAGAGACAGACTGTCTCTCCTAACCAGACTATGGCTTTTCAATATATAAACTGATCACTTACTGTTCCTAATAAGGTAGAAAACCACAAATACTATTCTATTCTGAGCTATGGAAAAACCTTAATTTATCACATTCCTGTAGAAGCACTTCTTGCTCTTACATGAGAATACTCTTTTCTTTCCAAACACATTTTGTGGATGTCAGTAATACACCAGAGACTTAAACTCGCTCTGAAATGGAAGCAGCTCAAAAGTTGACACTCTGCAAGCAACATCTGTCAATTCAAGATGGTGTTGCAACAAAATTAGTGATGTCAACTGACACAGCCACAGGTGAGCTGTAACTGAAAACACAACCTAGGCCTTTGGTGACCTCTGTAGGTCCCTTCCTATGAAATATTCCATTAACTTCTAAATAAATATTGTATTTTAAACCTCTTCCTAACACCACCCTTCAAGTCCCTATCAAAGATGGACTGAAGACTTTGCACTGGTCTCCAATTGATTTCCAACCCCACGCCTCACACAGCCTATGGTTACAATCCAGACTTCGTTCCTACATCTGTCCATCCCCGTTCAATCCGTTCTCTCCACTCACACTATCATCTCACCCTTGTTCCTCCTGCTCATACCAGTGGAGCTATGCACACTGGACTCAATCCACCACACTTTAGCATGGCCTTAACAATCCACCCACTGAATAGCTTCGAGGCCAGAAGTCACCGGTGGCAAAGTGCCTGTGGAATTCATGCAACAGACCCACAAAAATGAACGTCCCATGAACTGTAGGAAAGATACCAGGACTGGAGCCCGTTGTATGGCCAGGAAAGACGTGAACCATGCTGTAGCACTCTGAGGGACATGGCTCCGCCCTTCCAAGCTTTCTCTACACACCAGTAAGGATGCTCACAGCACTGAAACTCCATCATCAGCATTATGAAGGCATCTGGCAGCTCTTCCCGAGAACGCCACAGTCACACTTCGCCTGGGACAAATGCTCCTCAAACTCAGTCGTTATTCACAAGCTCAAGCCTAATAGATCATGAGACGTTAAACAATGGATGTGGAGTAACTCCCAGGGCACCTCAGGCTGTATTGTTGTGCCATTACAGCTTTGGAACTGAGCTTCACACAGGACAGAAGAGAACAAAGTATCCCTCTATTTTTTCACTGTGATTATTGTTTCTGCCTAGAAGGATACACAGGCTGCTCTGTTGACCAGGGCGACTGGTCTTCAGCAGTGCTGTTTCCCTGCTGAATGCACCAACTGTAAGAAGTGGAAGTGATATCAGGCTATTCACATCCAGCAAGAATTTGGGTAAAATCCGCTTCACAATCATCAAATTTACCAACTGAGAGACCTAAGGAAAATGTGCACATACAAATCCCATGTAGGAAACACACTTCCATTCAATTCTAGTGCAAGGAAGCAGGTGTAACATACTCAAATGCCGCTTTTCCGTGACCTACCGAACAACTATTTCCCAACCTCATTCTAAACACAGAATCTTCTCACAGTTAGCAACCTTGATAACAGATCTTTATGCTTACGTATGAGAGTCGACGATACGTCTGAAGTGTTATAGAGTCACAGAACAATAAAAGCAGTTCACTTTTGCAACCCTCTGTTCAAGGTTAAGAGTTGAAAGTAGAGGCTCTGATCAGTAAAGCTGCAAGAGGAGATTAAAATTAAGTAAAAACTTAAAATAACTTGAGGTGAAAATGATCATTAAATTGCACAGAGCAGTGAAAAGGACAGGCAAATCCTGTTTCTGCAATTACTGTGCAGAACAGACAAGACATAAAAATTCTAATAAAGATGATTACTTGACATGCAAGACTCCAGTCTCTTCTTTTGACTTAAGATTAAACATCTGAACAGTCATCAAAATCAAAAAGCTTCCAGGTTCAGGTTTTGCTCAGGAAACAGTAGCAGAAGAAGACAGAGTAGACTACAGGAGTAAATTTTAAGTGAAAAAAGGCAAATGTTCGTGGCACATGCAAAGCCACCAGGATTTCTTGCATAATACCAGCTCACTGTGATAACTTGAGAAGGCAAATAAAATTAAATCTCCACTGGGGAACAAGCATATCCAGTTTTAGCCTGGTTGATTAATCCCACAGATCAGCTGCAGGCACCTTGCACAGGTTAAAAAAAGAGGTACCATCCCACCACAGCCCCCAGAGTTCTAAGCACAGTTTTCCACCCACAATTATCTGTTCCCATCACCAGGCAGATCATGGAAATATCCACGTCCCAGATTTAGCAGTAAGAACACTCCAACAGATCAAATCCCACAATTTCCAAACCACCCTCAAAAAGATAAAATCTCCAGCGAAGGAATCCATAGCTAACAATGAAATAAAAACTGATTAAACACAAAGAGCAGTCCTCAGGACTTGTCTAAAAAGGAGCAGCACAGACAAACCTGCTCCAATTTGTAAAGAAATTATGTTTATTTCACAGTCTCTGGCTGGAACTATGCTTTTCTCCTCTGAAACCCAGGCAAAATATTTCCTACAGACCATACCTTGCAGGAATAACTTGGTTATGAGGCAACAAAAATATATCGATATAACTCTATAAGATTGATGTAACTCATTAAGCCAACATTTTATAACTCAGAAAATTTTAAATATGTTCATTTATAACATTAGCACCGAATGAAGCCATTTTTATAATTAACAGTATTAAGAAAATAAAGAGATTTTAGTAAACCTCAGTCTTAAGAATTCCTTCAAACAATTCCCACCACCTCCAAGTTTGATTTTTCAAGACTCACTGTGTAATGTGAAATGTATGGATCACTACGCATGGAAGCACAATTAAGGCTTATTTCAAGTCGGATTAACACAGAGTATGTAGCAATCATAATATTCAGTAGCACAATAGAAATATGACCCTGTTCCCTAATAAATGTAGCTAGATAATAAAGCAAGGATTTGAAACACTGTAACTTGGAGGATTCCCCCCTTCCCTTACAGGATTTCCTTAGGAGTAATAAATACATAGACTATCCAGTCTCTCCCTCCACATACTTTTATATACATAAATAATACACATGTACTTAAAAAAATAAATCAAATCCCCCTTCACTGTTGCAGCAGCATGAGCCCTGCTAACAGCACACACAACCCTGGAATTCAGATGCAGAAAATCCATCTGAGCCTTAAATAAAAAGGATTCTGATTTTGGTTATGTCAAACCATCTTCTGATTTTTCTGGTGGGAAAACCTGTTAAAAATAGGACCACTTGCCATTCCCTCCAACATGCTCTGCAGGATTCAGAGTATCACAACTGACTTGTATGCTACGAGTCCTGCTCTCTTTCACTGCGTGGCTGGAAATTCAGATACAAATCCACAATTCCAAACCAAACACAACAGAACATCAAGAACAAGAACTGAGATGCAGGTTTCTCCAATTTTCTGCTATTTCTCACCATAAAACTCACCTAAATTCTCTCTGCTGATAGCCCCAGGGGCAACTTTGATTCCACAGGAGGTATTTTCATCATAACTAATATCACTCACTAATTTTCAAGGCTCCAATGTTTGACAGACTATCTTTGAGCTCCGTCCCCATGCAAGCCTTAACCCAAAAGATGATGGCCACTCCATGAAGCCACTACTTGACATCAAGCCATCAAGATCTAGAAAGATGATGGTAGAGATTTACCTGAGAGCAAGCACTCCAGCAAGCCACGGTACCACCAAGTGCTTTTAAGCTTCTGCAGCCTTTTTCTTCTGCCACACACTGTTTTATCACCCAATGACAGGTGCTGTAATTGTTTTCAACACTGTCCAACAGCAATAAAAAATGCTCCTGCCACAAACTACACACAATGCTGAGCAAACTCAGGGGAAAGGAGATGCTACAGCAACTCAAAGTTCAAGGGCAGAGGGCAGAAGCATTGCTTTGAATGGGCGTAGGAGTTAGCTGCAACCTTGGTAGTTAATTGCTGCATTTTCATTTCATTTTCAAACACAGTGAAGAACAAGAGCTCTGCCTCCCCTTTCCAGCTCTGTTTATTCAGAGGGAGCACAAAGAGAAGCTTTCCTTCTACCAGAAACAGCACAATGACACAGAGACAGGCTCCTTTATCAATATTAACTGTAAACTGCTATTAGTGGGATTTCTAAGAGCACTCCCTTTTGAGCCTCCTAAATGGATTTGAAGCCAGAAGCAGCTAATTGACTTCATACGATAAAACCTGACAGTAGCTATCAGAACCCTTTGAATTTGCTCCAAGCAAGAGTTCAGATCCTAAGTCTAATGCACACAGAAAATAAGTGAAAGGCAGGTCGCTGGAGCGTGACAAGGATGCTAGCTCACTCTGGCAATGGCAGAGCAGGAGCATCACTATCTGTACCCACAGGAATAAAGTGTTTCCAGGCATCCACCTTCCCAAAGCAGCTATTGCATCCAGTTTATCTTAGCTCCATCAAGGCCTTCCTTGCCTTCCAAGTGCTTCTTTCCGGCAGGACAGTACCTCTGATTAAGAACTGCTACCTGAAAAAAAAACTGTTATGGGCAGAAAAATAAATACAGGTTTTCTCTTTACCCTCTCACACAGCAATTTTCATTCACAACCTTGCCCAGACACTTTCTAGCTTGTTATTTATTGCAGGTATTAAGGTGGCAGTGCATTTAAAAATCCTTCTGATGGGAACACAACCAGCTTCTCTGCTGCTGCTGGAAGAACTTGCATGCAGGAGCAAGGTGCCCTCTCTGATAAGCAGGTAGATCAGGAAACAAAAGGAGTTACGGATGTTTTCCCTTCTCACAGGGATATTTTTCTTCCCAATGCACTTTGTGTCTTAGGAGCACAAGCCATCAGTAACTGAATCCCCTGCCCTACACCTGCAGCAGGACCCTGAAAGAGCATTTTGACAGCCTCTCTACAGAACTCCATTTAAAAAATCTCTTATGAGGAATACCACAATACACTACCAGCAGATGACGGTGTTTTCTGACTAAGTTTCAAGATTTAAAATCCTAACATGGAAGTTTAAAGGACAAACCCTTCACATTTACAAGCCACATCCTGCTCATAGCAGAATGGCTAGGCGCAGGGTGTTAACTTGCTAGGGATGCCCTGGGCACACAGAGACAACTTCACTCCTCCTCTACCAATTACAAAAAAGAAAAAAGCCAATCCACAGCTCCTTCTCATTCCACTCCCAACTCTGGACAGCAGTATCACAACATGCTGGCTCCTCCCAGGCTACTGGTCATTCCTCTACAGCTGCCAGCCCCTTGTTATCTTGGAAACGCTGCTTCATGTAACCTCTTCCTTCAGGTCCAGCCACTTGAACAAACCAGCACACACACATGCCAGCAGGTGACCAAGCGAACACAGATGCAAACCATCCTATTTAATCATTCTGCATATGACTGGAAGCTGTCAGGACAAAATTAGGTCTTGTGAAAGTTACTGGGTATGGGAGGCTCAAGTGTTGGGGTGTTTTGGGCTGGGGGGTGGGAGGGGGGAGCTCTGTACTTTGATCTTAAAGCAGTTTCCTTTTGATTATCAACCAAGTAAAAACTATGCATGCTCCTGAGAATATCATGTCAGCAACTGCTGAGCAGCAAATTCTATTCCCACACAATATGCAGCTCTGCACCTTTTGTTAAACCCAGCTAGCTAAACTTCTTCCTTTTTTTTTAACTCCTTTATTAATGGAAAATATGTACATTTTATGACTAACCAGAACAATAAAGCCACCAAGTAGCCAGCAACCTAACCCAAGTCACGTTCAGCCACACAGCAAACTGCACCTCCCTGAACTAGAAGAAAGTGAGTACCTCTAGTACAGTTCCTCGACGGAGCTGTTGCTTCTTGGATTTGCCCTAGGGCCCAACCTTACTACTACTTACATCCAATTTTACTTACAAGAGCAGCAATGCGGAAGGATTAAGCACCACAGAACAATGTCCGGCACCTTCTCCTACACCACGGGAGCTCTCGGCAAGTTGAAGCACAGCGCTTGAACCCAAGTACTACAAAGATGCGCTCCCAATAAATTCTCCTTTCCGTGTTTGCTCAGCAGCAGAGCAGCTCCAGGCTGCAGCGCCCGGCGGGCAGCTCACCACAGGGAAAGCAAGCGGTAATGAGCTTGCCTTGGCTATAGAAATAAATATATATTGTCCCCATATGGACATAAATCAGGTGGAATCCAAAAACTTGACAGGAAATAGGAATTCCTGACCCCGCTGCTGCTCACAACTTACTGAGATAAAGTGGAACCATACAAGAAGTTTCTGAACGCGGTGCAGCGTTTTTCAAGCTGGCACCAAGCGCGGACTGAGACAGATCCTGCGGGAAAAAAAACCGACCAGGGCTCGCCCAGCCTGGCTGCGAAAGCTGTCGGTGTCCCCCCACCGCCCCCAGGGCTGCAGGCGGCCGGACAGGTGCCCTGGGAGACCCCGCTCCCCCCTGCTCACCTCCGGGGCTCGGTCCTCCGGCGTTCCTCCAGCGTGGCGGCGGGCGGGGGCTGCAGAGCAGCCACGGGATGGGGGCCTGGGGAACGTCAGCGAGGCATTGTCGCGCTCCGGGCTAGACCTGCCGATACGCGCGCCGGCGTCTGCCCGCCGGTCTCGCTAACCCGCCCGGGGGGAGGCGGCGGCGGCTGCTGCTGCTGCTGCTGAAGGGCCCCGCGGGCGAACGAACGGCGGGGCGGAGCGGCTGCGCTGCCGGCGCCTGCCCGGCACGCATTTAAAGCCGCCAGCAAGCTCGGCCGTCCCCTCGCCCGCTCCCATCTCGGCCCGTCCCGTCCCCTCCCGACCGCCGCTTGGCGTCACGGGGCCCCGGGGGCGGGGAGCCCGGCGGTGGGAGGAGCCTGCGGGGCACCGCCGGGGCAGGTGCTCGGCGGGGGCAGTGGGACCTGACTGCCCCGGACCCCCCCCACCCCCGGCGACGACCCTGCCCACGGCCACCCTCATGGCAGGAGAGGTCGGGCGGCTCTTCCGCGAGCGGCTGCAGCCCCGCACGGACCGCAGGGCTCTCCCACCGCTGGACACACACCACCCTGGCAGCGCATTGGAAGCACACGCTACAGAGCGAAAATCCGGGAAAAATACATAGAAAACACTATTTGTCCGGTTTGTTATAACTTTGCAAGGAAATCGAAGAGTTGTTCAAGGTGTCCCTGCCCATGGTAGGGGGTTAGAACTGGATGAGCTTTAGGGTGCCTTCCAACCTAAACCAGTCTCTGATTCTGTAAGCAACATCTTACATCGTGCTCCTTTTTAGCTCCGGCATGACAAGGCTCACCTGTCTTTGCTACCTTGTCCGGTCTTACTTCCCCCTACTTCTTATGCACAAACTTATACTTACACTACTTGCCCTTCAAACAGTGCTTTCCAGCTGGTGTTGGAGGAGAGGACCAGCACCTGTACCCCAACTCCTGTTCAGCAAGCTGCAGCTCTTGTGCTCAGCTTTACTATCCCAGCCCAGGGGTTCTGCAAATAATGCATGGCAGAAAGGACATGGATGCACAGAGGAACAAAGGGGACTATTGTAGTTCTGAGGAGAAACTCCAGTTCTTCAGCAAGGTTTAGGGTTACTGCACAGTGACTGCCTATTCAGCTACTCCTCAGCTACCAAGCTCCACTTTTGTCACCTGCCCAAAGCTGCTATTAGGGCTGGCTTTAAGCTGGCAGAAGGGAAATTTAGATTAGACATTAGGAAGAAGTTTTTTACTGTGAGGGCAGTGAGGTGCTGGCACAGATTGCCCAGAGAAGTTCTGGCTGCCCCATCCCTGGCAGTGTTCAAGGTCAGGCTGGACAGAGCTTGGAGCAACCTGGTCTAGTGGAAGATGTCCCTCAGGGGATTGAAACTGGGTGAGATTTAAGGTCCCTTCTAACCTAAACCAGTCTGTGATTCTATGATTATATGAATAATACACAATTCACTGGACAGACAAAAAAGCAGCAGCATGAGAAACCACAGCATGTGCAGAGTATAGAGCGCTGCAGGAGCTATCTCCCTGCTGAACTCCTCCTGCCCCTTTCTGCTGCTGGCACCTCTGCTCTTTCCTCAGTCCCTAAACACAGGTCATTGTCCTTCAGGCATTGTCATCTCACCCTCTTTTTAATGGTTCCCTGAAAGACCTCAACCCTGTGGCCTGCACATGAATTGGTCAGGACTTGGGCTCCTTTACTCCCTTTAATAAATCTAGTTTCTTAAGTACATGTCCTGAAGCAGTGAGTGGGTTTCCAATGGGTGTTGGACCATATAGCCGCGATTTTTCATTCCTTAGAGCTAGATTTCATTTGGACAAATGACAGCCCCCTGTATTAACAAAAAACCATTGAGCAGTGGTTTATGCTCAAGCCCTAACCCAAATAACTACACAGCTTTCCCTCCTTCCAAGGCTCAGAGTCCAGGACTACACTCTTCATGTTTTAACTCCCTAATGACTCCTTTTTAACTCCTTTAATCTGTATCATCAGCTTCCCTTATAAATGAACTGGTAAGCTCCTGATGGAAAGACAGGTCAGCTACTTCCAAAGATTGCTGTTGCTTCTCAACACTTGACAACTAATGGGGGTTTCTGGATTCCCTAAAGTGTTTATATCCCTCAGTGAACGCATGCCTTGGATGGTCCTCAACAGCTGGCACTTAGCTTGCTATTTGTGTAACAAATGTAAATAACTTCCACAACAATTCCATTTCCAATTCACCATAACTTAAAATACTGTCATCTTAAACCTATGCATTTCATTTTCTGGCTAAAAACGTTTTGACATTAGGATGCATGATTTTAAGTCAAATACACCATCATGACATCACATGATCTAAAACCCTACCCAAATCATTTCCAGGAGTCCTTACATCAAGAGCCAAGGCAGTTCTCATGGCCAAGTGTGAAAATGCACACACTCTACATACAGAGAAACACCCAAGTGAAAGGACCAAATAATCCTGCCTGTCACTATGATTGACAGAACACAAACCCATCGTCTGGAGCCAACTTGTCCAACACACTATGTATATGTTAATTTTGGCATCACTTATGTGCTTTGGCCTGCATATTCCCTCTTAAAAATTACCCACTCACCTCCAACAGCTCTTCTGTTTGATTTAACAGAGGTAAGCTTGTCCCTCAGGACTAAAGCCCCCACCCCTCACAACCCAGGCAATAAAATCCTGCTTCAGCAGTGGTACTGGATGGGAATCCATCTTCAACCAAATGTATGCTGATACCCAGAAATTATTTTTCTGCCTTCTCACCCCACACACAATTTCCCATGAGGTCACACAAGGTCTCATTGCCAATGCCACACTTGATACAAAGAATGAGAACAATCAAAGTTAGGCTGGTGAAAATCATCTACACACATGCTCAGTGGAGCTGGAAGGGTTAAGTTTTCCCTGTGGGCACATTATTCCATAAATTTATCTCACAGCATTTCTGGTAGGTTACTCAGAAGTCACTTCTGCTGACCACAGCGTTGTCACTCAGGGGCCATGCTGAACTAGATGGAAACTGGCAGCTCCTGCATTCCCGGGGTTTTGCGCAGACTACCAAGAGATACAATATTTGCATTGGATGAAGTCAGGAGTAATTCAGTATAAGTCAGGAAGTTTCAGAGGATAAAACTATTTCAATAGAAGAACTAGGTGCAGAGAGCACACAGTTGTATTTGCACAAGAGGCTTTTTGTATCTTTTGTTGACAAATGGTCAGTGTTAAGTCATCATTTACACAAGCAGGCTCAACCCTGAACATACTTATGCGTGCAATTAATCCTCTTGACATCAACAAAATCAATCACACGTGTTTTCAGGACTCCATCCTTGATGGTGGCTATTCCTAAGAACCTTGAGAGTCACTTCAGAAGGGTTTTGTTTTACAAAGATGCAGGCGTGCAGCTCATTCTAGCTGTTTAACTTGAAGGAACAAATTCCTGCCTTGTGTTCCATAGTATGACAACTGAATTAGTCCAATTGTACTGATTTCTGAGGGCAACCTGAAAAACAATTCTGTAGCTCTCATATCTGTATCCCCTACTTGTGTTCAAGTCACCAAGCACCAGGACTTGTCTATGGAAGTAAACCTCTTGGTTTCTACAGCTCAATTAGCAGGTCCTGTGTTTTCTAATAGCCCTGCTTCAGCTGTGAAAACTGCATTCCGTGGGGAGCTGACTTTTCAGACTCCATAGGAGTCCTAACTCAGCCCCCAGCTGTCTGCCCACTCCCTCTGAAACTACACACAGGGCCCAGAGGAGCACACTGCCACATTCCCGCTGGCTTCCCCTATACCGGCTGGCACTTTCATCTCTCAAAGGAGGCAGGAACAGGAGATGCTAGAATACATTCAGCTGAGATTAGACAGAACTCAGTGCTGGGGACTTAGGGTTATTTGTTTTATGATGTGCTTATCATTAATAATAAATATATCACATCTGCTTGAGAGCAATGAGCAATCCTGGATCACTTTGATAGCCATACAGGCCACAACAGTCTTTGCTCACATCAAAAGGAGAAGAGAGCTGTGGGTATATTATAGTCTGAGTCAATTGTTTGGGATACTTCCAGTAGTCCTGATAACTTCTGGCAGCAAAGGATACTCGCCTCAACAGCTTTTTAAGTAGATCTCTAGCTAAGGTTGGAAGGTTAAGCACTTGGAGATCAGAATAGATGAAAACAAGTGTTATGTCCTACTTATCTGGGAAGCAACACCAGCTTGTGCTTTGCACAGGTTTGTGAGCAACACCTGCCAATTTCTTACCTTCTTCTCCAGGATTGTTTTTTCTATTCCCTTGCAAAAACATCCCTTACCTTGCCAGCAAGAACAACTCTTCCATGCTCAGAACTGCTCTGCCGGCTGCACTCGGTACCAAGGCTCCGAGATCTGTGGCGCTGAGGCCAACGACAGCGACAGCAGCAGCGACAGCAGCAGCGACAGCAGCAGCAGCCGCAGCCGCAGAAGCGGCCGCAGTGCTGCTCGGGGGCCCTCTGCTGGAAGCCTGTCCCCCCCCCCCCCCCAAGCCACCCCAAAACCAGCAACCTGCTTACCCTCAGGAGAGGAAACCCCAGCTCCAGCGCTCCGCGGAGTGGGGCAAGTGGCTGATGGCCCCTTGGCAGCAAGCAAGCTGGGCTTCCTGCGGGATGAGCAGCAGAGAAAGCCGATTTCCGATGCCTGAAGCTGTGTCCTGCTTGGTGCTGGAGGGCGGGAAGCCAAAGCAGGCAGTAGCCAAAGAGCCAAAAACACAGGGCTTTGTTAAAAGAAAGAGAGAGTGTTTGTTTATCCACCCACAAAACCACCAGAGCATAGGATGCTGCAACACACGCTTCCGCCACCTACAACTGTTGGGATACTGAAACAACAAATACTCACCCCCTCTAGAACAAGAGGGGAGCTGAGGAAGAGCAGAGCAGCCCAGCTGACTGAAGCATGTCTGTGCTTTCAAACACTTGCCCTTTTCTTCACTTCAGAGTGAGTCCATGCAGAAAGCAGGTCAGAAAGGACCCAGGTTCTTGCACATTTCGGGTCAACAGGGAAAACACAGAGCTCAAGTCACCCTCCTTTAGCACAAGGATAATGGTAGCTACATAAGAATATAGCACAGAACTGGAAGCACTTCTGTGCTCTAAGATAGGTATGGGTGGGCTGCTAATGAGAGTATTTACTCAGGAGGATTTATTCTTTCCCCAGTTTCTTCCCCAGCTGTGATTTAGATGAGTTTCTTCCTCTTCCTCATTCCTCAGCTATTGGTATCCTTGGCCAGAAAAAGACAAAGCTCAGAGGCATGGGCCAGTGTGTTCTCCAGTCTTTTCTATAGCACTTGTGCTGTGGTCCAGGTGGATTCTTCTAAACACCATTAACAATTTGACTTTGTCAAATTCTTTCTCACTGTGCACTAGCTCGGAAAAGCTTCTAATATTTTATCACTGACTGGAAGGGCATGAAGAAATCTCACCCACTCTCAGTGTAAGGCCAAGTTCACCAATGTAACCAGTGTAGACTAAACTTGCAACTTACTGTCAGAAATCAGCAAGAAATCAGAAATCAGCCCCCTCAGGGAGCCTCCTTATCCTCTGGTTGAAGATGCCTTCCAACAAGCGGATGGTGATAGGCATCAGAGTAATGTAGCTCTGAAAGAGAACTTTCCTTCTGATGCAAGCATTTACAAGACAGCTCTAGGCTTAGCTAAGGTATTAAATTCTAACAGCTTTCCAGCTGGTAACATCCAAGACCAGAGACTGCTGTCTCCCTCAACAGGTGCCCTATATCTGACAGCCTCCAGCGAGATGAAGTGTTTTGTGGTCTAAATATTTACAAGAAGCACCTTTGATAAACACATTTACATCTCAACAACCATGAAGTCAAGAAAAGGGTGGCTCTCCTATTCTGAAGGCAGCATCAGTAACAACGATAATGTGTCAGTAACTTCAGTAATAATCAGCAACTTCTCTACCTATTCCAATCATAGATACACCTGAGTGTCCTTTGTAGGTGATGCCTTGTGACAGAGATTTGAGAAAAAAAGAAAAAGCTATAAAACTGTCACAACAGGAAACTACATGGTAAAGTCCACAGAGATCTATATTGTTTAGCTCCGGACAATTAATAATTAATCCACTTCCTGTACTCTTTAGGTTATTGTTCTTGGAACATTGTTTTTCCCTTACTTAGCTAATTTAAACAACAGATATTCATCTAAATGGTTCTTCTTCTTCTGTTCATCACAGCTCTTTGCCTTTAACCATTTTCCTACTGCAATCATACAGACTCTTTATTCTCATTGAACAACAGTGTTTCCATTGATTAGCTTTTGAAGTGTTGCCATTCTCTATTCTGGGTCATCAGAAGAGTTTGCTTTTCTATCCAACTTATTAAGCAGCAATATTATCATTCACTGCTTTGGACTGTCACATCTCCCACTCTTTTGTATAAAAGTATCCTAAACAAAACATTTCAAAACAAACATTGGCAGGTCATACTTCACCAGAAATTTGTGCTCTATGTATAAAGGTTTGAGGACATGATGATTAAATTGTATTTTTGGTAAATCCAACAGAAACAGATTTTTTTATAGCAAATGACAGTTCTCCAGGAGCACTTATGAAGATAGGCTGAGAAAGTTGGGGCTGTTCAGCCTGGAGAAGAGAAGGCTGCATGCAGACCTCAGAGCAGCCTTCCAGTATCTGAAGGGGGCCTATAAGGATGTTGTGCCCTCATTAGGGGCTGTAGTGACAGGACAAGGGGTAATGGGTTCAGACTTAAACAGGGGAAGTTTAGATTGGATATAAGAAAGAAGTTCTTTACTGTAAGGGTGGTGAGGCACTGGAATGGGT
>WYDI02003140.1:0-37433 GCA_009867235.2 Psittacus erithacus | reverse complement strand
TAACTATTCCATGTTTCCATGATGCTATGTATTCCTAAGAAGTAAGAGCCAGTGATGTGGCGGTGAGCTCTGTTGCAAATTTTGAAATCGGGAGAGCATCAGGTTCTGTGAGGTAGCTTCTTTAATGGTAAAAGGTGTTCTGTAAGGAAGGCAAAAAGCTCACCAAGAAGGTTAGCATGTACTATCTGTAGTTTTAACTTTACTATGCTCAACTTTGGGACACTGGAGGGAGAGAACACTTCAGAAACTGGAAGGGGGCAGGAGAAACGGGTGTCTCTTTTCAGGTCCAGTTCTGTTTCTCCTCCTTCCAGATATGTCTTCTATAGTTATTTCGCATTGTTTACTTTGATGCTCAGTGTAGTGTGTCAACAAAGCATGCCCCTGCAAAAGGCATTTGCCCTGGAGACTGAAAGCAACGCCTCCGCAATACTCTAAGCATCCTCAACTCCAGAGCTAAGTAAACTGGAGCCACCAGCCAGCTTTGGCCCAGCTGTACATTTATTTTGGCTGCAAGGGTCAACAGCACTAAATTTAATTTGGCTGCGCTGTAAAGGAAAGTAGGTGATGGTGCCAGTCTCAATTTAATCTCATAACTCATGTTTGTTACCTATTCTTCCAGGAAAGTTTACAGTGAAGCATGCAGAAAATTTTATGGTGTATCTGTTTCTTCACAAGAAAAAAATCTGGTAAAGCATCTATACTAGCTTGGCAACAGTGCTTCACAAGTATTCTTGTGCTTTACGGAAATCGACTTTTTCTGGCGTAATTAGCTTTCAAGGATGAACAATGCACACTTTGTTGTGGGTGGTTTTACCAGTGATGAGTTAACTTCAGATCAGAAGGCTGGCCTCTCTTAGTGGGATACCCTAAAGAGTAGGATCCTCTTTGACTTTGTGTAGAAGCCCATGAGGGTGAAAAGAAATAAAAGCTGTAGTTTACAAGAGGTGAATGTACTTCCTGGAAGGGAGAAAATGGAATTTCACTTCTTGAACAAGGAGGCTTGTCTGAAGGGTAAGAGAACATCACGTATTACAGTGAGTTATTTGGTGATGTCTGGTCAAGAACATTGAGAGGAAGGTAATGCCAGCACACTGCTGAATGCATCAAAAGTAACCACATGATCACCAAAGAAACAAAACAATCTTTGAGGATAAAAAGGTCAAAAGGCTCCTGAGCCATTGATGAGTCTCTGCTGCGGGAGCTATACAGCCTAGGAAGAATCAATCAATATGGTCCACTGGGAGGCTGCTGTTGCTTAAAAGGTTGCACCAACCATGTTTGCACATAAGCAACTGCTCCCCAATGAATGGTGTTTCAGAACAGATTTACTGTTTCAAACAGGATTCTTATTATTCATTAAATAGGTCTTGTTACCAAAAACCAAAATTAAAATCTCAGATATCAAAATGTGTTTTCACTATTTTCAAGATGGAAGTGTTGAACCATTTGTTCAAAATTGGCAGTTTCAGAAAGGAGATTTAGGTTTCCCAGGAAAGAAACAAAATATTTCCTTCGAACTCACATCCTAATGCAAGAATTTCTTTTATTAATTTGGGGCAAGGCACAGAAAGTAGGCATTAAAATGAAGACTCCATTTACTTACATACCTTTAAGTGGAGTTACCTCTGAATAGAGATTATATTCTACAAGAACTTGACGATCAGCAACTAGCAAAATCTGTTGCAAATATTATTGGGTGTGGTATTTATAATGAAGTAAGCAACATTATAAGGAGGTGTCAACAGCAAGCTGGGTTTTTTTCCTCCTGAAGAAATGTATGCCCATATTTTCCAGTAGGTGTTTGTTGAAGCTGCCCATAGCAAGGGAGATACCTCTGATATAAGGAAAACCCATTTACTCATCAACAGTTTAACTAAGGTGTTGACTAAATCTCTGCGAGGCAGCAAATCCTATCTGTGCAGGCTTCCAGGATGGAGCTGGAGAGCACAGCTCCTAGGCTGGCAGCTGGGTAGGGCAGTTGAAGAGGTCTTTACCCTCTCCTTGCAGAAGAACTAGAGACCAAGAAGGACTGCTATCTTATCCAAGCTTCCCTGCAGAAAGAGAGGCCTGATAATTTGCCAGCGCTTGAGTGCAGCAGGTGTGTGTAAGAATTTGCTGCTTTATTTATCTTGGAATGCAGAGACCCTAAAAGTACCCAAACTTTTATGTGCCTCAGCCAGATTGTGGTGGTGTTCCTCTGGGAAGATGTCTGAGACTCTCAAGATTTGCTGTAGGCCTGGATGAACTGTGCTATCTTGCCAAGGACTGTTGGGAAGGAGGAAAGCATGTCTGGAAAATGCCTAAGAAACACTATTAAGAGCCTGTCTCACCGTGTTATTCGTGTTTAGAAGTGCCATTTTGTTCAGACATTTTTCAAAACTCAGGGTGCTTTTCAGTAGGCTGCTATATCCCAGAATGATTCTAAGGAGCATATTCCTAATTATACTTTGCAGTGTAATCCATGTCAGCAGGAGAAGTTGGAAGTCTGGCAAGTGACAGGCCAATGCTTTATTAAGCTAAAGGAGACGCATGGAGGAACTGTTATCCTGTAATTCCATTACTTATTCAGTAATTGAAAAGAGGGATTCTGTTTTCACTCAAAACGTGAAGTTTTCGTGATTTTCCAAACCACAGGATTTCAGTGGGAGCACTTCAAATAATGTGTAATGTAAAGGGGTAAGAATTGTAAGCATATTTCTCACAGGTCAGCAATGCTGCCAGCTTTGTACTCTTTCTGTTTTAGTTTCTTCTCCCAGAAATAACCAGTCCACTACAAAATAGACGTGAAGTGACTTCAGATGTAATATACTTCAGAATTTGTGCTTACATAGCTATGTATGGCAGGGATAGCTGGTGGAGCTTAGCTGTCTTACCAAATACGCACCATCTCTGAAATCTACTGCAACACTGAACAAAGCTAAAAAGACTGTGCTGATATGGCAACCTTGCATAATGACTGCTTCTATTTGTAAGCTAGCAAATCAATATATTGAATTGAATTTGAGAATATTGACTCAACCTTGTATGTAGTAAATCACAAAAAAGTCCACCAAATTCTTTCATGCCCAAGTGGTGCCTCTTCTCTATAATCAGTTCTTTAAGATGTGCAGCCTGTGTCTGGGGTTTTTTTGTGTGTGTGTGGTAGTGAGTCAAGAGGACATAGCACTTCAGTTGTTCTTTTTCCTTAGCAATAGTGGTTGTGGATAGAAGTTGTGCCAGAGCCTGAGCACAAGCAAAAAGCTGTGTCTTCAGGAGCTGGTATATATGTACTTGTGTGCTACCTGAATACTTTTAGCCAGTTACTGGTAAGAGATGTAGAGTATTCTGGTGCTGAGATGGGATTGTGCCACTGAAAACTGAGTGATAGGATGCCACGCTCCTCCTAACTTCATTTATGTGATAATCCTGTGATCTCTCTTGACCTTGAGCAAGTGTGGCCATGAAGGCCATGCTGTTTTCTTAATAACTCTTAAGTAACGGGTTGTTTAGGTGGTATTTTCTGTGTTTAGAAATCTGCAGAGTCAACGGCCACCAACAGATGCTGAGTGCTCAGTGGGGTGATCTGAAATTCACAGGAACATGTGCCACCAGGTGAAGAAGTACAATGCCATCATAGATCTTTCACAGCGTGTAGGTAGCAGGAGGACCATCAGGGCACACACTTTGCTACATAGGACAGACCTGAGGATATCTAAGGTTAGAACTGGGTCAAAATGATAGAAAAAGATGGCAAGTTGAGAAAGGAATGGCAAACTGCAGGTGGTTATTGACTGATGACAGCTGAAGAAAAGGCTTCTACTCATTCCATGGGAGGATGTGGAAGGCATGTCTTGGCTCATGTGTGTGCCTCATGTTTGGAGCAGGGCTTTGACCTGCATCTATGATATGGCTGATGAAAGAGAAATCCTTGGCTCTAGGCCTTTGTGACTCGACACAGTTGGAATATAAATGGATGTGTGCTCTATTACTTGAAGGAAAAACCTTAGACTGTTCATATGGTTACCTGAAGAGAGATTTTAATGCCGTAGTGCTGAACAAGCAACAGTTGCTTTATTCAAAGTATTTCAGATTGGCAGTCTGGATTTCTTGTCTCTAAAGAGACCACCGTGGTTTTGCTGAGGGCAGCAGAAAACAATTTCACTCACCTCTGCAGCAGCTGGACATGAGATTCTCTATGGTTATCAGCTGCCTGCAACCTCCTGGGTTTATGAAACTCCTGTGGTTATTTACTGCTGCATTCTCTCCTCATTCCTCTCCAGTTATTTCTAGGCGCAACTTTCTGTTGTTCAGTACATCAACCACGTTTGCGATAGCTTGCTTTTTGCTCCTGCTTTGCAGGAGACGAATAAGACAGTGGGCTGAATAGGCTAAGACTGGATACAACGAACAAAACCATGTGGAGTAATGGTGTGAATCGAATGCCACGGGAACTATCACTCTGGAAAGCAACTGCAGAAACCTCAATGTGCACATTAATCAGTGACTGCTTACCAAGTTAGACTAAAAGTTACTTTCAAGAGGTAGGGGTGGAATTTTTCCTGATTATTCAGATCTGGCTGGAGGCATCTCAGTTGGATTTAGAGATCAGCCAGTTGCCTCAAACTGTAGATGCTCAAATTCCCTTCTTTGTTTTGGGTTGTTCAGGCTTTTTTCTTTTCCAAACAGGTTTAAAGTAACAGCTAGAGTGAATCTTAATGGGTTAATTCAACTCTTTGCATACAGATGAGCTTGAACCAAACCTTGGAGTCAAACATCTGTGAGCTGTGGGGAACTCCAGGTTCATGCTTTGCAGCTGAAACTCATCTCGGTTTTAAATACATTTTTGTGACAGACACCAAAACTTCCCATGAGCAATTTCTCCCCCCTTCCCCACCAAGTCAAACCAGAAAATCACTGAGGCTTCATTATGGAGCTTTGTTTTTCTTGATTTTTCTGCATAGTAGTTTATGGCCTTTTATTAAAAGGTTGGAACCCAAACTCCCTCTGAATGTAACTCGAGATAATTTCCTTCTTATGCGTCTCCCCTGCTTGAACTGCAAAAGGTAATCATTGCCTCTTCTGAATTGTTTGTCTTTCCTTTTTCCTTCCCCTGGTTCAGCTTACTGTACTGAATTTTGACCTGATATGAATTACAGCTGCGTATCTGATCTAAATATTGAGTAATTTAGTTTCTGGCCTGGTAACTTTACTTTATAGCACGTTGTAGAATGGAACCGTATGGAACATGCTGATATAGGTTAATGTGAAGGGCCAGGTGTGCATGCCTGTTAATCATCTTAAATATCCGTTCCATATCTCTTGATGCTATTAACATGTTTGTCCTTGATTTAATATGCAGCAGGGAAGAGGGCTGGGATAGAAAGTAAGAATTAATAGAGGAAGCCTGAATCCAGTATATAACCCTGGATATCCCTCACAAACAAGCAATAAAAAAAAGAAAATGGCAAAACCAAAGAACTTCTCCCAGTTGGTTTGATCTACAGGTTGAGTTCAAATCCTGTAAATGTATTCTTCTGTATATGTGCACATATATACATTTACATTTATGTGGCATATATGCTGGCCTTTATAAGCCTACATGATTCAAGGGAAACCTTACAGAAAGTGTGTGCATTGGGATATAGGTAGTTACAGTGCTGAGCTGCACATTCAATAGCTCAGTCAATGAGATTCAGTACTTGTATTAAACCATTCCTAATTTACCACTGCAGTAGGATCCAGGAGCAAAAGGATTTCTGCTGCACATATCACCGTGTCTGTTGAAGCAGCCCCAAACTAGTATGTTCTATATTAGCTGGAGAGCCTATCTAAGAATGGACAGTAACTGGTAATGCGGGTGTAACTTGCTCTCTCATAATGGTCTGTATCCATAACATGAAAGATGGAACAGACCTCTGCAAGCATTAGCTGATGGCAGTAGGAGATTCATAATTTGTAGGGAAAGTTGTAGCTACAGAGGGGACCCCATATCATCTGCAGCCACAGATGTGTTGTCTTTTATTGTTTTGGGTTTTTTTCTAGGTTACTACACTTTGACCTTTGTATGAGGTTTTTGTCCTACCCCTACCTGTACTACAAGCTAATCTGGTCTCCATCATCCTTGCACCTGAGTGCCTTGCAGTTTGCAATATTCTTACCTTCACAGCCACATTGTGATATGAAAGCACACTTGTATTCCCATCTCCCCAGGGATAAGGAGATATGGCACACTAACTCTGATCACAGAGAAGATCTTATTGCTGCCATTCATTGTCACTGTTGGCTGCTCTGTTATTTATTTACATATGTATTTCATCTGAAATCTTCTTGGTTGTTGCCTTTAATCATATATTCCTATTGTTTGCGCTCTTCCCCTTTTACCATTTCCGGGGTTTATTACCCTGTTTAAACTTGGGCTCAGCTGAACTAACCTTTGGAGCATGCACTGAGTAACTCTCAGAGAGAGATTGCCTGTTACAAGGCCTCAGCAGCACCTTTGTCTTGTGTTGGGGAGGTATTGCTCTAAACTCAGACACAAGGGACATGATTGTTAAATCCAGGATCTTGGGGCTGATCTAAAAGCATAGCTGTGTCAATTTAATTAAACCATGGTTTTCTGTCTTCTTTTTCTTCTTTTCCTCCCTTCACCTCTTATACCAGGCTTAGTTATGATGGTGCAAAATTTTTGGTGAGCACTAGCTTGGCCTAAATGTGGCATCTATTAGTTTAGCTCGGTCAGTTGAGAACAACAGTTGCTGTCAAGCAGATTACCTTACCTACCATTTATTGAGATAATCTTAATAACAGAGATTAATTATTTAATTCTATATTCAAATCTTTACAAGAAATGTACGTATTTCATAGTATTTTTTTTTATTTCACCATTTTTTCCACCTGTATTGCTTGCTTCTAATAGCAAATGTATTTTATTGTCCTCATAGCAAAGGAAATCACCCACTCTGTTTATTTTGGCTCATCTTCTGCAGGATCAATCATGCTGGCAGGATGACATATGATGGCAGTGAAAGTGCAAGACATTTTTTCCAAACCACTTCTTTGCTGTTTTGGATCTAGTTCCAAGCTTCTTAATGCCACAAAGAAAATATTATTAATGTATTGTGATTCTTGGCACTTTCTGACCACGCTATTGGTGCTGAGCAAGTGACTTTCCTTCCACATGGCATGTGGAATTTCAGGGCCAGGTTCCCATTCCTCCGTGTATATGTGAGATCAATGTAAATATTATGAAGCCAAATAATGACATGGTTTTCTGTAGTTTTCAGGATTAGGTGCTGCATGACTGCGATGAGAATTCAGTGTCTGCCTCATCTAGCAAATGTTTCCAGTAGCACCAACATAGAGAACAGGCAGAGAAGCGACAGTGCTGAGCTCACTGGCAGATCCCTGGCACTGCTGTGTTTGTGAAGGCTTTGCTTCCTTATCCAGTTCCTGCTACATCTTTAATTTGTTTAGCATACAGCAAGTCTTATTATTCTTAATGGGAGTTGTTGAGAAACAAGTCTTTTTGAAAATCTGCCTATACATGCTTAATGAGCATGCTCAAGGGAAATCAAACATTTGGGATTTCTATTGGAATTCCTCGTTGAACCCCTAAGCCTTTTTTTTAAGCAGGAAGAGCAGTTACTTCATGCAGAAAATATGTTTTCCATGTGCCTTGCACTTTCTCCCCTGAATCCCTTTCTCAGTTGCTATGTGAGCATATTTCCACTGGGGATTTTTATCATCTTTTTTACTGCCCAGGAGCTAGTGATAGAGTAAGAAATCTGTATGGTTTTCCATGCCAAATCTGTATGTGATGTACCACTTGTGCAATTCCTTTGAGTTACTACCGCTTGGGAATCCAAGATAGGTGCTGGAAGTACCCATTTTAATGCCACAGGAAAGTACCTAACTTCTGATACATGTTCCAGCAACCAACATAGTTTTACATGCTTGTTTTTTTGCCATCTAGCTATCTAGCATAGATGGCAGGTGTTTTTTCTGGTCAGGACGAAAGTCATCTCAAGTTATAGATCATCTGTACTGTGTCACTTTCCATAGAGTCCATTCTTTAATACATTAGGATTCATCATGATCCGTGCCATGATTTTCCTTCTTCTGCACTAAATACTGGGAGAAGGGGAAAGAAGAACATCTTTCTTATTGTGTGATAGCCTTAGTGAGTTTGCTAGTAGCAGCGTGGTAGTAGAAAGTCTCCTCCCTGTTGTGACTACTACTGTCCTTAGAAAGTAATCCCAACCATTTTTCTCTAGTGAAGGTCGTTAGTGAGTGCTGATTCCATGAAGGTATCAAAACAGCGATGTCGGATGCTACTGTACTACAGCAGAAAGGAGGAATCCTTCCTCTCCCTTGCCTTCCTCAACCAGATTTGAGCCTTACCTGGCTGGTCTTTGCGCTGTGATCACTGCAATTCCCTTGTTTTGACGTGGCCAAAGTGATCAGAAGCATTCAGCTGGGAAAACGTCTGGCTCTATGCATGACTCACTGTCTCCACATACCTGCCAGCAGCACCTTTCTTCAGGGCTTACCTGTCCTAATGGTGATCTCAGTGGAAGGCATGAGTCACTTCCAGTGTTCATGAGTCACTCGGCCCAATCTGAAGATGTGGTTAACAATAACAGTGCTGTGGAAGAACTATGGCATGTAATAGAAACTTCCTAATTCCATTAATTTTAAATTTACCTGCATCTTATTGTAACAGGGTGCAATGTCAGTGTGCTCTAGAAATTACTTTAAGATTTTATAGAAAAAGTACTGCTACCTATAAAATTCCGTAGACCTTTGATCTCCCTAAAGCCCTCACTTCATCTAGAACTGTTCGCCTCCTTCTGAAGCAGTCTTTCACAATGAAGGGTCATGTAAGGATGTTGAATATGATTCTTTCTGACATAAATTTCAGCTGGCTGCTCCTTTGTGATGGGTGGTTTATGTGATTTTGGGCTGTAGTTATTGGGAGTCTTGGATTTAAGAAGAGGTAGGACTTTATCTTCAAAGTCTTGCATCTATTTCTGATGAGAACCTTGAACCATTTGACATATAACCTCTGAATCTGGCTTACCGTTTTATCTGCTCAAAGGGCTTCTTTATTTTTCGAAGTCCAGCTTATGGGCTCCATGTTTGTTTTTTAATTCAAGCTGGCCTCAAAAAACGATAAAAACAGACTGAAATAACAAAGCTACTTCTCTTGTTTTACTTGTAAAGCTGAGCCACGGCTAAGCAAATGTCAGCCGGATTTAATTCAAAAAGGAAAATAACCTTCTATCTTATGTGCCAAAATTCACTTTGAATAATATCGAGCCCTAAAATTGCTGATTGGTAGGCTCCTTATCTGTAAAAAAGAAAGAAAGAAAAAGGGGTGGACAGTAAGATCAGGAACTATTATTATAATTCAGTGATGCTGGGCACAGTAGGGAGCAGCTCTGCATTGTTAACTATGAGTGGTGAAATTAGATCTCCAAGTCTAGAAAATCAGTTGTATCATTTGTCCTCTCCTTGGAGAAGAGAAGAGCATGGGATAGATGTGATGATTGTCCTGCATCCTGGTTGCCCAGTGGACCCTTTAATTTGAGACACATGAGATACGCTAGCACATTGTGTTTCTGTTTTAGCAGATGAGTGGAAATGACACACCAGGGTGACGGTGCCAGAAGTATGGTGAAAAAAACCCCACCCAACCCCTTCTAGATAGTACTTTCTAAGCTGCTTTCACAACAGGCATTTGAAAGAGATAAGAGCACAGCCGTGCTTTTCTTTGCTGCTATTGCCTGAGAAGGTAATCTTTCTCAAGGACAGATGAGGGAAACGTTTAACTCTGTTTCTGAGAAAAGCAGCAGAGACAAGCAATGAGCTTTCTACTCTGTGTGTGAATGCTTTGGGGGTGGGAGGGGAAACATCTCAGTTTCCCTGGTTATTCATTACATGTCTGCAGCTTGCCTGATCGAAGGTTATCAGTTCTAACAAAGCAGTTATTAGGGGATACTGATTTATTTGGTTTTTTTCAATCAACTTTCCCAGTAGCTCAAAATTCTTAATGTTTGTTAACGGAAGAAAGTCAAAGCAGAAGAAGGAAATCCATCTGAGAGCTAATGAGGGGAGAAGGGAGAACCTATGATTGCTAGTTCTTGGTATGCTATTAACTATTCATCACAAGTGTGCTAACAGTCTGTCTGCTTCATTCAGAGTAGATTTTGTGATAAATGGGGTGTCCAGAGAAGGTCCAAAGATAATGGTAAATAAAGACCATTTTATTCCAGCTAATTGCATAGTGTAGGAAACTAGGTTATAAGTGTATCTAGGAATATTTCAGTGAGACAAATGCATATTTTTTGACTGCCATGTCTAGCTTTGCTGCCAGATATGCCAGAGGAAAAGATAAGAGCTGTCTTTTGAATATGCTTTAATGGAAAGCCTATAGGTTAGTCTGCAGACATCGCTCAGATTAAGTGGCAGTTAAATGTGTGTCCCCAAATGGTCATCCACACCAACGCTGAATTCAGTCAAATGGGATGATTTTCACATAGTGGGAACTTGAGAACTGGTGTGTTTTCATTGTGTTATATTCTGCTTTAACTGCTACATTCCTGTCAGTAAGTGTTGCGCAGTTAAAACCAATGCTTCTTGATTTGAAATTCTGTTCCTGAGCGTCATGGTAGATTTACAGTTTGCTACACACCATACCAAAAGGTTATATCTAGGGCATGATGTCCATCTATAATAATACAGAAATACAGACACTGGGATTTCTTCACAGCTGCAATAACATTACTGTGAGATGCAATGTGTGGGACCACTCACGTCAGCTCTATAGATCATAGATAGTCCCTGGAACAGGACGCCAGATCAGATTCCTGATCCTGTCCTCTTAGATCTGAGTGTGTTCAGACTTTCAGAAACCTCCCCCTGGGGAGAGGAAGGGTGAAAAATAAGCCTCAAGAGACTCCTTTCCTCTTTAATCCTATCACCTTCATCACTAAGCCTTTCCTGGGAGAGCTGGGTGCTGTGTCCCTGACATCTTCTTCCTCTGTGACTCAGCTTTGCACTGTCTTCTGAAAACTCTGTGCATTTACTTACCGGTCTAGTTTCAGCAATTCTGTACCATCCCATGTGTGATTACAGTAACAACGAGTTCAGGAGAAGCTCACTTAATAGGCTTTTGTTTCTAATTGATGATTAATTTGTTCTGCAAAGAAAAAAACCTAGAATCTCACTTTAAATAACTTCTGTTCCCTATTGGTTTTTAGATAAAGAGCAGGGTTATATTGCGGGGAAAAGTCACAGGGAAGAAAAATTGCAGTTTTCCATTGTGTGTAGAACTGTTTTGCACAGCTTGTAGAGAAGTGACATAGGACAACAGGAGCTGAGTACCAAGGCCAGTCAGAATGTCTGAACTTCTTTAAGCTTCTAAGTGCCAGAAGGTCTGGCTGTAAAACAAACATGCACTGCCCCGTCAGGTCATTCCATAGGATCCCATGCTGCTAATTTTGCTTTAAAGTGCTTCTGACTGATATGACTTCTGTTAAATCTGCTTCCTATAGGTCAGGCTGACATCCATCTCCGAAGTGTTGTATAATGGGATTTTGTAAATTCTGGACTGGGAAAAATATTTCTGGATGGTGAGAAAACATCTGGTCTTACATCTTAAAATGAGGGCTGAATCCTAGACTGAACATATGGATAACGGTTTTCCATAAGTTAGTGGGCCTTACATGTTTGTGACTTACAGCAAAATGTAATCTTCATTTGGAAGTGTCTAAAACAAAAGGTTGTAAACCACAGCGCTAGGAAACACAGGATTAAGCCCCCCAGAGAGTGAAGAGGGTAAGACATTGCACTCAGTCTTAAATTGGTCATTTTGCAGGTTCTGCCACTTTGGCTGTCTGGATTTGATAGTTTTGATGTTTCCTACTTAGCTGCTCCCCCACACCAGCCATCCTTTTGTGTCTCCCCCACTTTCCCCTTGGTGCAATTTGGCTTCTCCAAGCTGGCCAGCAAAGCCACGTGGGAGCTCTGTCAAATCCTGACACAAATGACCTTTGCTGTCAGCCCTTTGCCTACTCATCATGGGGGTCCCAACACCATCAAGTTTCAAGTATAATTGGCGGCATAAATCCATACTTGGATGTGGCCTTGACTTATTTCTCATGAGTATGACATCTGATTAATTTTATGCATATGTTATAAAGTACCAATCTTTGTTTGGTCTGGAGCCTGATGTATTTAACAGCTTGGAGATTGAAGACAATGCCAGCTACATCTGCTTCCCTTAGCCACATAGCAGATATGTAGCACTCCAATATAAGCACAGACATGTATATGTGGAAAATATGTTCTAAATCTCTGCTGAGGAAGTAGCAGTGCCCAAAAGTTAAAGGAACGATCCTTTTAGCATAGGCAGTTCTAATCAAAACCATCCAAACTACCCAAAATAAACATTATTGAATTAATTTAACTTTTACCTGAGCATTGGCAAGCTTCCACAGACCTGTCCTGAGCCCCACTATGAATGGCTTTTGAATCTGGGAAGAAGAATGTGTTGATGTGGTGTTTGGATCAGGAATGACAGCACATGTTCAGCTGTGTTAAGAGCAGAGCTGAAACTGTGAGCAACCTAATACTTGGTTCTCCTTGCACCAGGCATGTGGAAAGATATTTTTCTCTAAGTTTACCAGGGAGATGGAGGAAATGTTGCTGAGGTTCTGGGAAGATTCTGCCTGGGACTCGGAAGGGTGACACACTCTGGTAGACAAAAAGCAGAAATATCAGCAAGCCCTAAGGCATTAAATCGTCTTGGTTGGGATGATCCAAGATTTACAGAGTGGATTCATCTCTGCTGGATGAATCCAGGGGAGCCAAGTCGAGCACGTTCCTCAGCTGCCAGTGTCTCACTGCACAGACGAACAGGCAGATAGGTCCAGTCTTGCACTTTTCACCTCTCCTCCTGAGGGCAAAGTGTATGTCATCCCAGACCTTACCAATGAGTGTATATTTGTGTGTGCATCAGCCCCCTTTCAGCAGCATAATCATTCTGGGACAGACTCCAACAGTTGCTCCTCCTTTCTGTGATAAACCGCTACACAGGTTGACTATCCCTTCCTGTTGCTCCTTGGCAGCAATAGCCAAGTACATCAACTATTGTGTGACTAAGTTTTAAAAATCCTTTCTGCAGACAGGAAGGCATCTGTGATTATCTCTAACTTGAGGAGATTGCTTCAGTCACTTTTTAGGAGGTCTTGAGAAATCGGGCTGGAATTTCCAAATGTTTGTTGGAAGCAGAGTGATGGATGGTGAGGTTACTGAGGACAAAGACTGCTGCACCAGGGAGCAGCTGAGGACCTAAAGGTTAAATAACCACTGGCTGTAGAAGACCAAGAATGAAATCCCAACAGCTATATAGTATGCCATCTTTCATAAGACTATTGTGCAAAACAAACCACTTTCACAGCAGGGTATCTTAGACTGCATTCTCCACTGGCAGTCATGTCTTAGTGTGCTCTGACTCCCTTTGCTCTACGGAGGACAGGCTGAGGATGCTTTACACCCTCACCTGAAAGGAAGTGATCCTTCTCTTACCATGGATGCTGAACTATGCATTAAACTCCTGAAGGTGATGTGAAACAATCATGCTGTTGCCTCAGAGACTAAAACATTCACACTGGACTATTTGCTGTGACACTTTTACAGTCCAACTATAGGCAACTTGCTGATATGGATTAAACAGTTTTATTAGAAGTCCCTCTTAAACCTTTTCAATGGTTTAAGATTTTTTTGTTTCCCTAAAAGGATTATTGTGATTGTATGGTTTGTCCTGCTTTAAATCTGGCCATGGAGTAATGTAGGTGGAAAGTTCCAGCAAATATATTCTGATTTTATTCCAAACTAGTCAAGTGTGAAAGATCTGCCACAGGGAATGAGCAGCATGCCGTGTCTGGTCAGGGTGCTGGACTGAATGCCTCAGACAGGGGAAAGATGATTCCAAAGCAACATTTAATCTTCACAATCCTCAAACTTCTGGGAAACTTGAATTTAAAATCCCTCTGTTGCAACCAGCTCCCATGCCACTCCAGAGTGGGGTCATCGCTGCTTGTCCATATCTAAAGGTCTTGTGATTTGACAGTTTGGGATATAAACCAGCACAAAATACAATTCATGGCTTGGTGCCTGTGACACTTTGATGTGCAGATGGTAGCTTTGAATTTCATTGCTTCTGTGAATATTAAAAACCTTGATAAAATCATTTTGTTAATATAACATTGGATGCTGTTGATATCTGATGCTGGAGCGTTTACAGAAGAATTGGGTGCTCAGTAGGTTGCTGAGTGTGACTACATTAAGGTCTTGCTTCCAAAGAAAATATTGATCAGCTTTCTAAGGCTGCAGACGCTCCACAGCCAGCCATGGCCTGATTCCCTCCTTCCCAGATTTAGAGCAAACCTCAACATGCCACGGGAGGATTGGTTCAAAGGAACTCAGTTTGGCTGTGGCACGGTGTGCTGGAGCAGACAGCACACCCTGAGCATGTCATCTGCTCACCGGCTGCCCAAGAGCCCTGCCACCATCTGCCTCCAGCCAAGGAAACACGCAGGGGGAACCAAGGCTCTGCACAGAGCCAGCAGCCCCAAAACGCTGTGCTCTGCATCCCTGAAAAGCATCTCCTTTTAAAATCAGCTGGGGAAAGTCACTGGGGGGAAGTGAGTGCATGAGTGAGCAACCGAGCACACTTACCAGAGGTGGTTCATACAAATGAGCTACTTGGAAAGAAAACAGTCATGAATAATGTTTTACTTTGGAAAGATTCAGAACCTTACTATGCACAAGGCTTAGATTAACCTTCGCAGCGACGTTAGTAACTAAGCTCCTGTTATACATTATAGATGCCACTTTGATCTGTGAGTTTTGTATAATAGCTCTCTGTTGACTGTCAAAGGCTGAATTGATTGCCCTCTAACAGCATGGTGATATTGGTATCCCAGTATTGAGTTGATGGCATTTTAGAAATAGCTAGGCAGGTCAGATGGACTCATGGCTATTGTCCAACTGTACCTTGGAGTGTTAGATGCAGCATCTGTCTGTCTGGCTTAACCTCACTAGCACTAACACAGTCCCTAGTGACTACAAGCTCCTAGGACACTTCCATTTTGGCTTGCATTTTCTGTTTAGCAAAGCTGTGTGGATGCTGTCAGATTCTGAAGGTAGCATGGGTTTATCAGTACTTCCTCACTCAGCCTCACACTGAAACAGGTTTTTTCAGACACAAGGGGGTTCTTCCAGACTAAAACCAGGTATAACCCAAAGGCCTCTAATACATCTATGTTGCTGTAATTATAGCTAAGCACTATCTTTTACCATCCGCTGGCAGTTCTCTTACAAATTACAAGAAAAGCTCACTTAATTCAGAAGCTTGTCATCCGAAGTTTAGTCTAAAAGCTATTTATTTGGAAACAAATGTTTCCAGATGCTTTCCTGAAACAAAGCACCAGCTTTGATTAAAAACAAATAAATAGCTGAAACAACTCAATGAATTCTGGCTTGTTGCTAGTTCATGCCATGATGTTTTGTTCCTCTTCCAAACACCAGCAGAAGTAAACCAAGCACACATCTTGGTGTTTATATTGGCACTTGAGGCTTGTAAAGGCCTGGGAGCAGGGTAGCTGGAGGTGGCTGGGGCGAGCTGGCAGAGCAGGGCTTCTTTAAGCATGCACAGCTTCAACTAGGCAAATCCTAAAGCAATGCCCAACTTCCATGCCCACTCACTGAGAGGAGGTACCAGGCTGTAAAACATCCTGATCTGCCTTTAGGCTGTGCTAATGGCTGTAAAATAGTCATCTTCTTTCTTAAAAAGCAAGGAAAAAGTGGGGGGTTTTAATGCCTTTTCCCTAAAATATATATTCTTCCTTGTATTACTTCGGCTTCCTGAAAGGAAAAGGGCAGAGACTTAGTAGCCCGATATAGTTTTTATGAAGATGCTAGACCTAATGGCAGTTTTAAGGGTGCTTTCCACAGTGGGCCTTGCTTTACTCATTAGTTAAATTGCACCGACAGTTTGCAACGTTCATTTACAGTCCCTCTTAATTTTTCACATGGCTTGATGCTTCCCCACATCAGACAGATACATCAGCGTGATTTAAGAAGGGTAAAGCTTTTCCTCTTTCCTCATCTCCTCCCTCTTTCCCCCTTCTCCCAGTCCTTCCAGTTGCAGAGTACTTGGATCCACTTTCCCTTTTTGTGGAAGAAAAGGGAAAAGTTTTAGCCTATGAATTTTACTCAGTGTAAAGTGAAAGACATTCATGTGTGAAGAGCAGCCATATAATATATAAGTCACAAAATCACAGACCATGTAGGGCAGCACAGATTTGTTGCAGCTTTGGAGCCAGGAGGAGATTTCAGTAGCTGGGAGAAGAGATGACCACCACTCCCAGAAGCAATCTATGTTACTAGCTTTGTCCAGGAGACAGAAATGGCAGTCAAGCTGCAGCAGAGGGCAGGGGATGCAGGCAGGAGTGGATTAAAGGTCATGGAGACAACCTGGCAAAGTTAAGGTCTATTTTACAGAGGTTCATGGAAGTGGAAATTCTAATATAATATCACAACTAACCCGTTACCTGTTCTTCTTACTTAGGATGGGTCTTGGTGTTGTAGCATTATAAAGTGTTTGTGTATTTGTATGGGTAAGGGCTCAGGAAGCATTTCGTATGTGAGTGCTGTGGTTGCATGCTGCAGAAGAGGACAGAGTGGCAGTCCAAGGCGTACCTGTTTCTTTATCTGGGTACAAATGTCTTGCACAGGAATATTAATCTGTCTTTAGCTGTGTCAAGGAAATTTGAATAGGCAGTGTCCATTTCAGAATGTTACATAGGTTAAGGTTAACAAATATTCACAAATAGCAGCATGCATGTTTTAAGGCACACTTTAATAAGACACTTAGCCAAACAGCATCCATTTGTAAGTTGGGTCCTGACAAACTGTAAGAGCTGTCAGTTTCTCCAGCCTCACTTGTGAGATACAGGGAATTTTACTGAATTTGGTTGTGAGTACTCTGAAAGTAAGTGCCAACGAGTGTTCATAGCCTTCACTCCTCCTCCTTCTCTCTTCTTCTTCCTGAAATCAAACCGAGCCAAAAGCTCTTCTAGACATTTTGTGGCAGTGTTAATGTTTATAGGAAGCTGAGCAGGCTTCAACATTGCCCACATACTGGATAAGTGTTAGAGCCTTGGCTAGTGTTATGTATTTTATTGCTGCCCTCTAAGTCCCCTGAAATACCCCAATTTTCTGAGGCCCTTGTGCCCCAAGACTCCAGCCAATGCTGAAAGCAGATGTGCACCGCTTTGTACTTCTGAGAAGCAGGTTATTTATTCAGGCACCCATTTCTAGAGTGGCAGATATCACATGAGCTAATTTGTTTAACATGTTCTAGAAATCCAAGGTAGCTGGTGATCTAGCCGTCTGGCCACCATCTACTTCATCCCTGGAAAGGCAGTAAAGGCTGTTATAGCTATATATGAGTGTCGTGGTTTAAGCTCACATGGTTTCAGCTGAACCCAGGACAGTGAGAAGGTGAGATGACTGCACACAGCCAGGCTCCATGTTTTGACCTTCATCTTGGAGGAGAAGATGGGAATGGAGTGCCTCAGGCTGCTCAAGTGTTCACAGCCAGGTGCTGCCCATGTTGATTCTAGAGGATCTGCAGAAGAGAGAAGGGGAGAAAAAAGCCCCATATCCAACATCTCTTTTCACCCATCTGGGTATACAGGTTGACAAGGCAATATATTGGCCACCTCATCTTCTGTGAAAGGAAGAGACCTGGGGCTTAGTAGACAGATGCATTTCTTAAGAAGATGCTAGACCTAGTGGAAGTTTTACAAGTGCTTTTTAGAGTCGACCTTACTTTATGCGTTCAATTGCATACGTGGTTGCCAGAGTGCAGTAAAAGTAATTATTAGTCTTTCTTTGTCTCACCACCACCACTGTTGCTGGGGACAGGGCCTTCTGTGTCTAGGTGTGTTGAATGGACATGTAGAAGTAGTTGTGTGTGAAGTAGTGTGGGATCATATGGAAGGCAAAATAGTGATATCCTCTGAAAAAAACAGGCTGTCAGTGAATGGTTTTGGGCTGTCTTAAAACTCCCTGTGACTGTACTGAACAAAGGAAATGTCTCCAAGACATTTTTCATCCAGCTCCTGATAAGATATCATGCTGTGTGCTCTGTTCCAAAGGATAATATTTTCTCCCAAGTCAGCTTTTACAGAGGAAAATGGTTTCTTCCATTTTTTCCTTGGAGCTGCTCAAATGGAAGGAATGAGATTTTGGCAAGTCTGGAGAAAAGGGTGGGGTGTTGTGAGGAGGAGGAGGAGGGCTAAAATGGAAAATTTGACTCCCTTGAACTATTACAACTTGGATATGATATAACTCAATAAATTCCTTCTGTTTTCATAATCCTGGGAATTGTTATATTTCTTTCTGTGAAAGATTGTAAACCAGTTCCCTGGAAAGCCCAGGCAGGTCTTCACAGTAAATGTAAGCAAATCATGGCTTTGGCTGTTAAATTCTGACTTTTGTTTGAGGAGGAAAAAAGGGTCACCCAAGAGGCTTCTCAGCTTTCCACTCTGGAAGAAGGAATTCTTCAGTGGGCCTGATTTTTCTAAAGCATCATCTAAAGTAGAAACAATTAGTTTTATCTGTTATTATACTGACCATTAATGATTGTAATGACCATTAACCTTGCTCTCCTGATCATCACTGCCTTTGTCACTGTAAATGTGTGGATGTGTAAGAAAGAAACTGCAATCCCCATCTTTGCAGGAGACGTGTGTCTTTGCAGTGACAGCAGATGGGAGCCGCGCCTGGTGAAAATGGCTATGAGGCATGTCCATAGCAGGAGCTGGGCAGAAGTCTGATCTGTAGAAAAGCCCACTTCTGCAGGCATTTTTACCCTCCTATGGGTTTGGGGTCAGCTGGCCAGAAGGTAGCGGGACCAAGCTGTCAGAGCACAGTCTTGCTCTTCAGCTTCAGGGACTCCTGTGGTAATACTGGTTTCATCAACAGCATCTTGTGCTGACTGCCTCTCTTATTAGTTCTTCCCACTGGGATTTCTGAGACAGCTGCTTACACCAAGCTCGAAACAATATAAAAGACACTAGGCGCAGTGACAGAATGAGTATTGTGTGTTTCCTCAGCAGCCAAGAGTCTACAGAGCAATCCTTCATTCCTTGATATATTATTATTTTCCATTCTTCTAAAATGCAGCAAAATTCAAATCTTCAGGGCAGGAGAATTTTGTAATTAAGAAGTTTTGAAGTGGGGTAGAAATGAGAATCCAGGGAGCACAAGCATCTCAGTGCAAGCTCCCTAATAAAGACCATATGGGCAAATGGTAAACTGGTCTAAGACGTAAGACTTCATAGCACTTGGACGTGGCCAAGCTCTATGCATTCTCATAAAATGTTTTTAATGGGGCTATTATAGCTGGGGGTGGGGGGGAAATAGGGAATAAGAAGTTTTAGTTTTGGCCAGGAGCTCCTGGTCAGTGCAGAAGAAAATACAGCTTCTTGTTCTTTGATTAGTGCTTCGAGTTTACCTATGTGAAGCAAGAGTGGTTCTCACTCTCAATATGTAGAAGTAGTGCCAGCAATCTCTGTTGCTGCTTCTGGCTTCTTCTGTATTGGTATCCGTCTCCTTAAATCAGACACATGCTGCAAGTCCCAGGCAGCAGTTGCTCACGCAACCTATTACGCAAAATGCAGAAGCAGAGCTGTAAACAACACGAGGGAAGGAATTACTGCAGGCAGCCTTCAGCGTGAGCCAACCTGCAGTCACATGTGCATGCAAACAAGACACCGTGGAGGAGTTCAGTCAACACTCCCATGTACAGTGCTTATCTTTGCATCGTGTTTATATGCAATCTATAAATGACATGAAAGGTAGAAGCTTACTTTCACTTGTGTTGTTGGGTCATAGAAGGTACAGTGGGTGCAGTACAGAAAAGTAACCAGCTCTGACTCTGGAAACTGGCAAAGGAGCTGTGCTTTTCTGCTAATAAAGTGAGGCTTCTGGAATGGTAGAAGCCTAGGAAGAGCTGGCAGAGATGCTGTCTCCTCTGGGGACTGGAGGAGCACATTGCAACTCAGGCTTGCAACCTCAGAGTTTGCTCCTTAGCAGTAAACTCTGGTAGCAGTGACTTAACGTTATTCCACAGTGTCTCATTACCTTCTGAAACAGCCCATTCAGCTAACATCTTGCCTCTGGAGGGGTGGAAGAGTTAGGTATTCCAGAGTCAGATCTCTGGAAAACCAACGATAAAAAACATATCCAGTATTTTGAAGTCTACCACTGCACTTTCTTCAAAGCCAGCAGTAGCCAGTGATAACTTTCTGGCTGCACTCACTAAACTAGTTTATAGCTCTTCTCTATTAGAAGAGAGCCGTGCTTATAAGGAATCACAGTTCAGATATGATAGGGAAAGATGTGGCTGGGCCATGTTTCTGTGTCAGATGGGAGAATCCTGCTGTCTCACCTGGCCATGTATGAACAAATAGCCCTGGATGCCTGTGAAGGAGCCTCAACATGCCTCCTTGCTGCAGAGGAGAGGTGGTGGTGGCAGCTCTCAGCAGACTTCTTGCTGTGGGGAAATGGTCACAGCAAAATGGGAAATGAGTGTACGTGGCTAGGATACTACTGCAGTTAGAAATTGCAGTGCTTTACCTGCTTCTCCTTTGACATCAAATGGAGATTATAGTTGTCTTGTGAAGCATTCAGTGTGTGTCACTTGTAACTCACCAACCAAGAGGAATCACAGTCCTGCACTGTATCCTGAAACCTGGGCCATTTTATTCCAGCGTGGCTACAGAAACCAAAACCATGGGAGAGGTGTGTCCCTCCTCCATCAGCTACTGCTTTCAGTTACCCTCCTGTTGACCCAGACCATTCATTTAAGCTATTCACAAGTGAGATGCTGATGATGTTTTCTTGATGTCTTCTACTGCAACCCAAGTGATGGCACATCTTTTTTTTTAGGTAGCCCAAAATGAACAGTTTTCCTAGGCATCTGGTCCCTGCTGTGTTCTGACCTACAGCCCTTGTCCATCTGGGAGCCTCAATGGCCTTGCTACTCAGGATGTGAATATTCAGGAAATTCCTCATCTCTCATAATTTGTATCCCTGACTTGATCATCTCGCCCATTCTGTCCTCTTCTTCGCTCATCTGTTCTCCCAAATGCTGTCTTGTACTTTGATCTCCTGTCCCTTTCAGCAAACATCCATATATCTACTTTATTTGTTTTTTAATGGGTTGAGCAACTTCTGGGGGTTTTGTCAGGCTTAGATCATGGTTTTCGAAATAAAATGAAGCACTGTGCTTTGTTTGCTTGTTTGTTCCACTTCCGGCCAAGGGTGAGATCTGGAGTGACACAGGTTGGGTGTAGGTCAGGTACAAGAGGTTCTGCATGTCCCCTTGAGGTACCAGCTCACGCACAAAACTGGCAGGATAAATGTTAGCAGTGCAGTTTATGCATGTATCAGGTAATCAATCTGATTTGTGTTGAACAGATGCCTGTTTAGAGAGCTATGCTCTACATTCTTTGTTATAAACTCTGAAGTTAACTGCTCACATCAACTTTCCTTCACTAAAAAGAGAGCATGTGACAGGCTTGGGAAGGGGTGTCAAGCCATTAGGACTGCAGTTTGATCTCAGAAAGGTCTATTCAGTTCTAACAATCTCAAAGAAAGCTCTTCTCTCTTTAGGGGAGAAAGAAGCTGCATGTATATGTGGCTCAAATACCACAAAAACAAATTACTGGCCATACACCTCTCATTCCTATCACCCTAGAAGCTTAAAGAAGGTTTCAGAACAGTGTGGATAGCTGTAATTTTCAGAGCTGTTAGAAAAGCATTCCTGAATATCACAAAACTAGGACTTTATTCTAGTTGAAAGAAAATTGCATCACATAAGCCAAAAAACTGGCTCATTTGCCACTAAGTCCGAGTAAAACCCTTCAATTCTCTACCCCTGTTCCTCTGAATGTTACATAGTAGTTGGGTAGGCTTCATATACTAGTCTGTGTGCAAGGATAAAAAGCAGTGATTAACTGAACTCTTGTTCTGAAAACACTCATTTTTGTAGAGAAGTGAGAGAGATGCTAAGTTTAGAAGTGCCAAGATTTATGGGTGGGCAGCAGAAAACCATGAAGAAAAAACCAACAGCAAAGCATTTGATAAGCAACTGGCATAATGTGTTGAAGAACAGCTTCCAAAGTACGTTTAGCTTGAGCTTAGTTGTCATGAAGAAAGTGATTATTTTGGTGATTTGGTATCTGATGAATTAGGAGAGCTTGCTTGACTAACATTTGAGGAGGTGAGAGAGATGAGACCGGCCTGCCCTCAGCTACAGAGTGGCTCTACATAGCAGTAGTGTTTTAAATGTATGAGGGTTTATTTGACTGCTGTGCACAGCTGTACCTTGTCAACTGTACAAACTTGGTCGAGATATCTCCAGACAGGCAGAATTCCGAGCTCATGCTCCCCATTAGACCAAGGCCATTATCTCAGTTCCTGGTACAGTGCTGAAAACAAATGATCTAGTAGATGTCAGAAGTTGGGTACTTGAGATCAGCAAATGAGGCCCAGCAACAGCTGGAATAGGTTACTTACCTCCAGGTTGTCTTTCCACCAGCTTTGTCAAAAATACCCTTACACAAAGCCTAAAGAACAGGTCCTCCTCCAACTTATTGCTTATTTTAAAATAGCATCTTCTAATGTGAGAGAGTTGCTTTCTGTCCTGTCTGATGACTCTGCTCATGAGAGATGTGTTTTTCCTGCTGCTGGCAGTCAACAGCTTTCTTGCAAATCACTGACTTCCAAACTTACCAGCTGTATGCAAGAGCAGTGATGGGGTACAGGTTCTTCTGGCACCACCACTGCAGCACCTCATGACAGGTAGCCAGACAGAAGGACCTGGCTCTTAAATGGCAATTCAGGGACCTGGCAGCAAGAAGAAAGAGTGCTGCTCACCAACTTTGTTGTCTCAGAGCTATGGTATCCCAGAACATTATTGTAACAGTCTCTTGTCAACACCGTGGCTTTGTTGCTTCTGGCCTTCATTATCAAGCCTGGTGTTCTGGCTTTGTTTCTTTTTAAGGCATGTAGAGAGAATGCACCTGCACTGCCAAGCATGAGGAAGGCTCCAAATACGGCTGGGAAGAGCTCAGCTCATGTGCAGCCATGCATAACCCCCAAATGTAAAAATGATGTACTGGACAATGTGTATGAAATATTGGACCTCCCTCCAGGCTGTCAGTGTGGTTCCAAGCCTGTCAATGTCTTCAGAAACCAGAGCCATCACAGTTGCCCCATTAATCAAGGGTTAGCTGGTCCCACAGCTGTCACTGTGAATGCCCTGTCCTAGGCTCCATTGACAGAGGATTCGTTTGCCAACACAAGGGTTTCATGGAGAAGGGGACAGTGGGGTGGCAGGACCATCTGCTTGGTTTCAAAGGACCGAATCAGGGCCAGAAAGTAATTACAAGCGTGTTATGGGGAAGATGTAGCACACGGCCATTTTTCAAATCCCTTAAGAGAAAAAGTGTGGACCAAGCTGTGCTTGTAGCTCACTGAAATTTAACTGTGAAGAGTTTTATCTTCATTGATGATGCTCTGAGGTTATATTGCCTGAAAAAGGTACATGTGTCTTCAATTTCCACAGTATTCTGTGGTCACATTGAAGATGCTGTTTTCTGTACACATACATAAAACTATACAAAGCCTTCACAGCAAAAATCAGATGTACAAACTTACATTATATAGCCATGGAAATTGAAGCCTGGATATTTGAAACTGGATGTTAAAAATGGGAATCATAAAACAAGCTAGGCTCAAAAATGCTAAGACAGTCAGTGGGTGAGCTTAGTTGCTTTTGCTTCCTCAGGTGCACACCTCTGATTTATATATTGAAAGATGTTTTCCTCAGTTTCAACCTAAATCTCAATGGTTTTGAGGGAACGTGTTCGCTCAGTGACACTTACAATTCTAATCCTATAGCTCATACCCCTCTTGAAGCTATGGGAAACCTGGAATAACAATGCAAAGCACCAAACACTGATGTTTGACTTTTCTTATGAGTTTTCCTGATTGCTATAAAAGACAACAGAAGTACACTTTTATGCTGTATGCTAGCACTCTGCTGTGTATTTCTGCTATCCCATATAAAATACACGATCAGGTTCTTTTGCATAACTTCTATGGTTTTCATTATTTGTAAGCCTGAACTGAAGACAGTAGACACTATTTTGTTTTGAGTTGCTATAAATTTTGTCATTTGTCTAAGGGGATAATTCATGTAGTGCTGTGGGATTGTTGTTTAAATTCCAGCAGGAAAAATGTCTTGTTTTGAAAGAAAGTCTTGTTTAAAATCACAAATCTCATATAAGAAGCCAGATAATGAAGCCAAAAAAGGGAACAAAAACAATTCTTACAAGGCGGACTTCTAAGCTTTGAATTGTGTGATATATGAGCTGTCAGAAATCCAAACTTCACCATGTGCAGAGAAATGTTTTGCAAAATCCCTAAGTTAGGGCTTTCTTGGCAGGGTCTGTTTCCTAAGCAGCATCTTGAAAAATTTAATTGCTTACAATTGTAAAAAGCTTTCAAAATGGTGCCTTTTTTGCAGGGGAAGGTGAAATGCCATGTTAGGGCCTATTTTCAACAGTTTGTTCTCCATCTTCTTTGTAGCCACCCTTTAAATAGTGGAACATGGCGATAAGGTGTCCCCTGATCCTTTTCTCTAGGCTGAACAAATCCAGCTCTCTCGGCCTTTCCTCATATGTCAGGCTTCATAATCTTTTTTGTGTGTCAGAATTATTGACTATTTAAGAGGTAGAATACAGCATCTGAAACCTTTGGTAGAAGACCACGCTAGATTCACTGCTAGAGTGGTGGATTACCAGTGCTACTTAGTCACTATAGCAGGCTACTGTGAGCAGTGACTGACTTACAGTAACGTGGGAAACAGTTATAGGTTTTAAGGCTCGATGTCCAAATGCACTGAAGACAACTTAAGGTTTTGCTAATACTATTTATTTATGTGATAGGTTCAGACCAAGCAAGGAAGATAAGTATCAAGCACTAAGAATACTTTGAACCAAATCCTGTGTCTTAAATCAGCTTCTGATTAGAGAATTGCTTAACAGGATCCAGAAAATTAATGACAAGCACCTTTGGTCTGATCGTGCTATTTCTGAATTCCTTATGGCCGTTTCCCAAGTAGTGAAGGGTTGAGAAATAGAGGGACTGGACCTAAGAGGTTCCAGCACACCCCACACCTGCACCTAGCTGCACTGTGGCCAGACCTAGTCTCTGAAGATGGTTAACCCATGCTTCCCTTCACCTGCCATAAGTCTCACAGGATCTCAACCAGCTGTATGCAAACCAAAAATGTGGGGAGTAGGGACTTCAAAGAGAGAAGGCTCAGCTGACTGATGCCTTCTTAAGAGAAAGGGAAGAGGAGTGATAACACAGGAACAGGAGGAAGATCTGATGATAAAGTACTGCCCACTCATTGTTCCTCCACCACTACTTCCTCCGAGTATGTTCTGTGAGCTACTGAGTGTGTCCTGTAGCTTCATGGTAGCTTAGCTTATGCAAAGATAAAGGTCTGTAGCAAAAGTTATCTGATGCCTCTCTGGCAAACAGAAGATGGCCTTAAGCAATATATCTTGTGGAATCCTGTGCTGCACATGATCTTTCCACTGGATTAAGAAGACTTATGTATTCGAGCTCTCCAGTAAGTACAAAGATGGTTGTTAAGAACTGGGAATACAGCTGTAGTGAGTGCAGGTTAGCTCTGTGCAGCACATTAGACTTGTGGCTTGCTTTTGCCCCGAGCTTTGTGCAAATCCTTTAGTATTCCATGAGGTTAGAAGTGATGTTGTGAGCAGCAACCTCACAATTATGTGGGCAGTTGTTCCTTCTAATCCTAGGGAATGCTAGATCAAGCTCTGTCTCAAAAAGAATTAAACCTTTTGCATTCACTCCTCCCAGTTGCATTGACTCTTTCAGATCCTCTCTGCTCAGCTGGTTAGAAACCTTATTTCCCAGCTGAGATGTAGCTATGGCTCATTTATACTCAGTGTGAGTTGAACATCTAGGGGAAATCCAGGACACATGGTATATGCAATGCTTGAGATAGACTGTAATTGCACTAGCAGAGCTTCCAAGGAGCTCTGCTCGATGGATGGAGGTGTTTGGAGAAGACTGGTGTCCCTGAAGTTGTGAAAGAAGTATTTCTTCGTGTTATCAAAGCATGAGCCTGTAGCTTAGCTGGTCCCAGTGGATGGTGAGGGTAGGAAAGATTCTCATCTTCTATGCCAAACTTATAAAACATCCAAACATCTTTAGCCTCTTGAGCTCAAGTAACAATAGGTTTCGTTTTCTCAGCTTCAGCTCCATTCACTGAAACGAGAAGTATTGGTTCCCAGGGGGTAGATCTGATGCTAAGTAAAACAAGCTGTGTGCAATTACTGCTTTCTGAAAAGCAGGAGAAGCTGGGCCAGCACAAATGGTAAGGTTCCGTTCTTGGTACGATTTTTTTCAGTGGTATTGAAGGGCAAACCCCACAGCCCTAATTCAGCTAAACATCCCTATGGGGCTGCCCAGAGAAGCTGTGAATGCTCCATCCCTGGCAGTGTTCAAGGCCAGGTTGGACAGAGCCTTGGGTGACATGGTTTAGTTTGAGATGTCCCTGCCCATGGCAGGGGGGTTGGAAGTAGATGATCTTAAGGTCGTTTCCAACCCTAACTGTTCTATGATTCTATGTCATATTCTGACAAAAAAAAGACTGACAGATTTGTCTGGGGACTGCAGTCACTTCTTCAGTCCCTTCTCAAAAGAAAAAGAAAAATCAAAATCATAACATTTTCTACTGCATCTCGTTTTGCCATAGCATTACTGGTTGCCAGAAAGGATAAATAGTGTAGAGAAAGTCAATGGTATCTGAAGATCAATCAACACCCTGCACACACCCGTGTTTCTCGCTGCACTCGCAGAACTCACATGTTCCTCCAGGTTTGTGAGTTTTGCTTCTCTTCCACCATTCCTGCTCCAGCTCCCTGCCCTATGCACAAAGACTGAGAACATTAAGTCTGTTTAGGAGATTGTTATGACAGACACGTCAAGAAATCTTGGCTCGTTGTGCTCCTTATGGAGCCGTAGACATTTCATAAAAGGACAGGTTCTCTGATAGCATCCTGTGTTCTTGCAGTGGCAGTGTTGGAGGCAGTGGTTTCCCATCCTCTCCCCAATCTCTTTTGAACTGCTATCAATATGATGGCTGGCTTTACCTCAGGGGCTTGTGCAGCACTAAGGGAGGGCAGCAGACAAGCTTCCGGATGGAGTGGCCCTGCATGTGCCCAGATGTAGTTGTCACCAGCTGGGCAAATAGTGCTGTCGAGGACACAGGAGCCAGAAGACAGTGCAGATCTTGCTCTGAAAGGTATGACATTGCGAGGCCAAGAGATGTTAGGGAATGTGGGGTGTGCGAAGTGTAGCAGAGGTGTTTTCACCCAGCTTAGCTGCACACAATGGGGAAGTGCTGTTGTGATGTCAAATATGCTCTTTATCATTTCTCAGGATG
The DNA here is from genome assembly GCA_009867235.2 of Psittacus erithacus. Taxonomy (NCBI): domain Eukaryota; kingdom Metazoa; phylum Chordata; class Aves; order Psittaciformes; family Psittacidae; genus Psittacus; species Psittacus erithacus. The sequence goes on along the minus strand of WYDI02003140.1, from coordinate 9,820 downwards.
GTTCCTGATCTCTGTGTCCTGCTGCTTCTCTCCCTGAATCTCTTTGTAAATGGCAGATGGGCCAAGAAACAGGCTGTATCTTCCACAGAGGCAAGTGTACTTGTTCTTCTCACTGCCTATCTCTGCAGGCATCGTTTCAGGACTTTCAGGGTGTCTGTGAGCTGGGATCAACCTGAGAGACTGTCACTGCACTGCAGTGGAGCTGCCCATTTCAGACATTCTCAAAGTGTTCCCTTGTTCTGCTACCTGCCTCACTTGGTCCTCAGTGAGGCTGTTAGCACTGGTGGGGCTTTGAAGTGTGAAGTTTAAATTCAGCCAAAAGATATTCTTGCTCTCCCCTACTTCTGCCCTATTCTTTGCCTTACCTTACTGTCAATGAGGATGGGTTTTGTTCTGCATTGTCTGGAATGGCTCTGTTTTAGGAAGAACAGGGCTGCTTTACTGTGTCTTGAGGCTCTGTGCCCAACATCCTTGTACTTTTGAGAAAAAACAAAGGGATGGAGGGGGAGGCCTCCTTGAAGTACTGTCAGTGTTTGAAGTCAAATCATGCAACTCTGCACTTGTCAAAACACACATCTGTGTTTACTGAGTATCTTACGTCTTTAGTGCAGTTTCTCAAAGGCCTCTTCCTCCAGTCGAGCAGCCAGGGATAGTTTCAAGACACATTCAGAGTCCTAGAGTTAAACACTGCTGATGAATAATGCCCCTCGCAGAGCCTGAGATGGATAGCAAGTTAAATTGAGTATTGAAACTAAACTTTGTGTAGTTCAGAGGTCCCTATTCAGGACACTGCCTACTGCTTTGTTGCTTACTTGTGGCATCTTTTTAAAAAGCAAAACAAAACCAGACTTGTTAGCATCATTATTAGGCTTTTGGAAATAAGTGAAGCAAACTCTGAAGGTCAGTAAGAGCTGTCTCACATGAGGCAAACAGGGACACAGTAACCGAACCTCGTGCTCTGTATTCAAAGCGCAGCACACAAGCACACAAAGCCTTGCTGCAGCTTACTGCAGCAGCAGCTTACAAGAGGATGGAATGTTTCATAAAAGGGATCTAGAGAAAATGAGAAAAGAGTACATGACCATGTAGTGGTTAGTGATAACTACTCCTTTCAGCTCCGTGCTGAGCTTCAAAGCAAACAGCTAAGCCCTTCTGGCTAAAAGCAGCATGATTGCTGAACAAGTGCATGCCCTGGAGCCTACTGTTCCAGTTACAGCAGGTATCCTTCTGTTGTATTAGGTCATTATGAAACTTAGAGTCATGTGTTTGCTTCTAAGAACTGCAGTAATTGTGATTTCAGAAGTATTTGGCTATTTTTATTAATAATTGCAAGATTTATTTCATCTGTCTAGTTTGTCTCGAGCCTTCTCCAGCAAAGAGGAGTGAGGGACATAACCCTTAACTTTCTGGTCTGGGTTAAAACATTTCGCTACTATAGGGGAGGTGCAGCCTCTCAACTCCTCTGATGGAGAAGGAGCTGAACCTGGTTCTCCCATGACAGCCAAATTGAAGTACTGCTTATAAAGGCACTAGGAACATCATCACTACTTGATCATGTCCTCTTTCACTTCTAGCTATGCTTAGTCAGGGTGAACCACAAGAGGGAGGAACATGAGGGTGGTAGGTGTGAGGTCTTGGGATGTGTGAGCCAGGTGTTGGTTGGTGACATCAGGCACTGGAGTGAGGCAGCTGAGGTGTTTTTCATGTCTAAATGAGTTGCCTTTTGTCAGCTGGGCTGGTAACTGATTACCTGCAAAATGTGGGTGAAATGTATGACCTTGAATCCCTTTGCTTTGCCAAAGGGCAAGTGCCCACTGCCAGAGCAGGACAGCTAAGAATAAACTTCGCAAAGCATCTTTCCCCTCCCACTTTCAATGGTTATCCTAAACCCACAGATAAATACTGAAATGAGTCTCATTTGAATGTAGCCTCAAAAAGCGACCTTTTGTACAGAGAAATTGCTCTTCTCCTGTGTTAAGGAATTCCTTTTTAGGATTTTGGATTACTTTTTTGTAGATTCTTGCCAATGAATATATGCTATCTATGAATCTGAACCTACAGAATATACTCAAGCTAAAGTCAGCACAGTTATCTTTTTATTCCCCACAGGTTAATTTCATGAAACTCAGCAGATCCCTGTTTTGTCTGCTCTGTCCTTTAATCACTAAGGCCACTGCTTCCCCCATGCTGCTCCCTGAGTTGCCGCAGTAAAGCTATTTGTGAGGCTGGGCCATGAGCCATATTGTAAATTGATTTTAAAACAGGGCAGGAGAGTGGGGTTGGGGAGAGCAGAAAACCACCCAGCAAGACCCACTATTTTTTGGCCTCCTGGAACTAACAGAGAATTGCGTACTCCTATACAAATACAAAGTGAATGTCCCATGGGCAGTAGAGTTGTTTCAATTCAGTGACTTTTTACAGCCACCCCAGACTTACTTTGCATAGAGGCATTCAAGGAGTGAGGCAACAAAGAATTAGGGAGGAGGTCACAAAATCTGAAATGAAATGTCATTGTGGGAAGATGATCAAAGCACGCACCCAGAGAAGATAGATGCAGACCGCCCAAAACAGCTGTGCAATTCTTTAGGGACTCAGTGGAGTTTTCGCTGGATCTATGTTGCAATTGTTCTCATGGTTCATGCTTTGTAAATCCATAGCTTGCTCGAACTTGTAGTGGTGTGAACTTGATGAACTTGCTGCTTGGGTCATTTGATATTTATTTTAGTGATTTAAACTTGGGGTTTTTCCCTCCCCCTAAGTAAAATACAACTGAAAAGCAACACTCCAGGCTCTTCTACAATACAAACGTAATCCCATAGATCCAAAGATCAGAACTAAATGTAACAAACACAGAAAATATACTTGAAGAGATTAAAAGGATTAAATAAATAGCTTTCTATAGAAATCAGTTTTGAAAACCTTGTGGAATGTGGTAGAAAACTGAGGTGCAGCAGTGTGTGTGTGACCATCAAAGGGGTACATTGAAAGGGCTTAAATGAATTCTGAAGGATTTTCTGAATGGGAAACTTGCAGGTTGCTTTCCTCTCAGCACTGTGGTCTTTTCTGCTTCCTCCTTGTCAGCTGTTGAAGGAGTGGTTCTCGTTCCCAGATCTCTGAATGTGTTTGATTTGAGTTGCTGCTCCAATTTCCCAGCTGTTACTTGAAGGCCGTTTTGAGGTTTGGAGTATCTTCTCGGCCTCACTTGTTGAGGCCACAAAAGGCCTCCAAGAAAACTTAGGAGATTTGCCAAAGCATACAGGGTCAGAGGGAGTCCCCAAAACCGTAGCCGCCCTTGCAGAAACAGCAGGCTTGGCAACTGCAGCCTGGTAGTCCTGGGAAGCCGTGTCATTTGTTTATCCAGAGAATCAAGAGCACACCATGAATCTTTTTTGCATGGGTAGGATTTGTAGTTTGTCTTGCTTATGTCAGTGGCCTCATCTCTGCAGTGTCCAAATAGCTCAGCCTGAAACATCCCAGGCACGGCGTTACACTTGCTGTTGGACCCTCCCCTCATTTCTCGCAGATCCCACAATTGCTCCTGCCAGAAGGTTGGATGTTTATTGGACCGAAGAGAAAGGAGAAAAACAGAAAGAAGAATGCAGTGAAGTTGTTCTGTGGTAGGATTGCTGATGTGTTAGACATCCAAAATCCCCAGTGCATAGACATGCCATCTTTCAGATGACAGTCTTACAGTGTATTAGGGCTTGGGAGCTTTTTAAGCTTAAGAGTAAAAATAGATGGATTCAAAACATTATGAGAATAGTCACCATTCTCTCTGCATTCAGTCATAGGATTAGTTGAGAAGACACTGAGTGATATCCATCAGACTAACAATTGTTGGCCCTGTCCTGGGATGACCCCCTGTGTTAATTCTCAGTACCTAGGCCGTGTTCAATTGTGGTTACAGCAGATGGGGGTGCCATCTGAAGGTGGCTGTGCTGTGTCCTCTCTTGGAATACATTTCATGGGTTATTTCAGTTTCTACTATTGAAACTATTAGAAAAATGAGAACACTATCACACCTTCCTGCCTGCTGCATCATCTAGCCAGGTTCTTGCCCAATCAGTGCTAGTCTGTTCAGTCTTCCTATGGTGGTTACTAGGTGTGTGCATCTTACATGTCATCATCTTGCATTTATTCAGGTACAAAAGACTCATGGTTACCCATATAACCATTAGTAAACATGGACCTTTTAGTGTGATTAGCAGCACACTAGTATGGAGGATCATCCACTGTCATCTTCCAGTCTCTCTTATGATCTGAGTGGGTGTGTTCCTTCCTCCTTTTAGGCAACATTTTAACTTATCTGCTGCTGTTAGCCATATCCTATATTTTGTTTACTGACTCTTCCTATAGTCCACTTACCCCTTTGCGCGTTATTTAGCTGTGTTATATGCATGCTTTTATGACCTTACAAGCAATACTTCATAGCTATTTGATAATTTTGGGCAGGCCTTTTGTGTGTTACAGGATAGGAAAACAAACCATCCAAATTTCACAATAATTAGTTTTGCAGCATTTCTTATGTGAAAAACAGATTTGAGGCTCGCATGATAGCATGCATCTCGGAGCATTCATAACTTTAATGCAGTAAGATGGTTTCCTAATTTAAAACCCAAATAAAATCCGTCTGCTGACACCACTTCTAACTTCACTGTATCTAGCCAGACCATGCTGAAATGATGCATAAACCTTATTGTGGAGCCCATGGAAAAGGAGCAAGATCACTGGAAATTCAGTCCAGATTAAGTCAAGTCCTGGCCTCAGCTTACTTGGTTGATTCACAGACTCTGGAGACCTGTTTCAAATTCTGGTTGACAAACACAGTACTGTTATCTACATATGAACTGCCACATGAAGGGGTAATTCTTCTCTTCCTTCCACGAAGTTGTTCTTTCTTGAGCTCTGTGGCACATTTTGTACAGTTCCTGTGAATGTCATTGGTGAAAATGAAGAGAACTGTGTTCAGGCAAGCTAGAAGAGAAATTTTAATGTTGAAGGGTGATCTTAAGAACTGGGTAGGAAGCTCGGATGGGAAATCGGGATAAACAAGAAATGAGCTGTATCACCCAAGCCTCTGGGATTAAATGTCAGGAAGTTACATGTTCTCCTCTAGGCTCAGCCGGTTCAGACCTTTTGTTTGGAAGTAATGTTGGTCTAAACGGTTCCCTTGTCAGGATTCCTGATCCCAGCTCCTCCTTCCCACATTGTCCTTCCTCCCCTCATGCACAGACTTGTTTCTTCAGTGTAAACCCCTTGCAACTCGAGGAGGAGCTAGAACAGCAGTATGGTTTATTGATGTGGCTCCTGATCCCAACCCTTGCATGCTTGAGTTGGGAAGAGTGACAGTATGGAGCAAGGCTGGAAACTCCATTAGCGGGCACCAAGTCCACTGGACGAGGCCTGTGGACCAGTGCTCTGAATTGCCACCTATCCTTGGGCATGTTGGTTTATGTTTTGTCCTTACTTTCTCCCCTCCCTAAAGCCAGAAGACTTTACATGTGACCATCCATCACTCAGAGATTCTTGGAGCTAACACTGCTTCTGGCCAAGATTTCCCAAACTGGTATTAGGCTTTTAAAATTTACTTGAGCCTAAAAAGTCCCAAAATAAAACTCTGAATTTTAGAAGTGTAACATTTTGGATAGTGATTGTGTTGAAATAAACAGATTTATGTTCACTTCCAGAAGCCTGGATAAACTCTACATTTCCTGATCATTTGAACTTTCATAGGTGGTATTTACTGTCAATTTTTGCTCCCTCTTTCTCAAGTTGTTTGAAGGAATGAAAGAAAAATAGAAAAAGTATCCTGCATTAGCTTTTAAGCAGAGAAATATAAACCTCCTTAAACTGCATTAGCATAATGCATTTCAAATTTCAGAGAAATACAGGGATTTTGGCATGCCACGCAAAGGAGTGGAATTGCGTTTTACCCAACTCTGAAAAGCATGCTTTGTTTTATGCTGTCTACTGATGCTCAGAATATCCACCTTCAAAAGTGAACTTCTCCATCTCTAATGAGAACAGTGAACAGAATCACCTCAGCACTTTCCTTGTTCCCATGCTCCTGCTTCCTACTGCATTCAAATCAAATAGAGATACTAACAAGGATTAAACCCAAGTAAAGTTAAAACCTCAGTTATTTCTTAACAACACACGGTTGGATTAATTTGCAAGACTATTGTCTCTTTTTATTCTTACTACAGCTGATTGAGCTGTGCAGGTACTTGTGGGCATAGACTAAGAGTGGAAAACAATCCTCAAACTGCCCAAGAAATTTAAGGTAACAAGATCATTCTACATAAACCCTGCCATAAGGCTCACAATCAAGTGTCTGGAAGTATTTGCTTTTGACAATGAGATAAAGATATTTTCCTTTCAAATAACGAAAGAGATAATTTTTCGCCTAGCAGAAAAATTATGTACCTGACTTACCAGGCAGCAGAACAAGCTGTTTACACTTGCAGAGGAAGGGTATACGTAGCTCACAACTTGCACTTCCACCTGCTGCTTTACTTTGGGGAAAAGCATGTTTCCAATGAAATAGTAGTCTAATGTTTGGTCTTCCAATGCCTGGAGTGGGGAAGGAGTGCAGAGATACGTTATAAAGAAGAGTGGGCATGAATAAAAACAATGGATAGGATCTAAATGTCTGATTTGTATTACTGGTTTGTATTTGTGTTGCTATATTTGGGAGCATTTCTGTTAAAATATAAGCACATCCTAAAGTAGAGCAATTTTATCAAGTGGGCTGGGGCTGAGATCCCATGATGTGACATGATAGTGCCCCAGGGCTTAACACCCTCCAGCTGTGAGATGTTCCTGCATGAGAGAAGTAGCCAGCCATCCTCAGCAGAAAATTCAGAGAGGGATGTTCGCCTGTTTATTGCTATGCTTCAGAAAAGAAGCAGTTGGTATTGCATGTTACCTGTTTATCTTCCTATTGTCCTTTTCTGTTGTTTCCTAAAGTATCCTGTGTACAGCTGCCCAATATACCCTTTGCAGGTGAGAAAGATTAGCACTATCGGTTTATTTTTCCCAGGTTTGTTAGAAGATGCTGCAGCCAGTCATTTTTAGTGACTCCTATCATTTGAATTCATCTCCTATTACTGCCAGAGATCAACAGAAAGATTACACAATGAAATAACTCATTTCAAGAGATTAAGCTCGTAAATACCTTCTCTAGGCTTTAGCTGCATCTCAGCTTCCCATTTGCAACAGGCATTCCTATCTCCAATGAACTGCAAATCTGTGATAAGTTATGAGATGCCTAATTATTGTAAAGGGAAGAGGCGTCTGAATGCAGTGCATAGCAAGCGTCTTGGAGACACAAGGTGCTTCCTTGTGTGTATATCTGCCTCTTCCTTACTGGGGATCTTGCTAGTTTAAAACAAGAAATAGAGAAAATTCCATGCCTGGGCAGTTCATTATGCCATTAAAGTTACTAGGTATTTTGTGACTAACATTTATACAGATTTTATGGAAAAAACAAAGTCTTTGTCATCTCTCTGGTTCTAGGAATAGTTTGGTGATTTAACTCCTTGGAAATAGTTTTTCTTTTTCATCTGTTCATTTCCTCAGGCTTACTTTATGAAAGAGAGAGTATTTTCAAAAATATTCCAAAAAATGAAGCAATACAGGAGAAACGGCTGAGCTTTTGGTATGTAGCAATGTATTTCTTTGGGAATCTTTGAAGCAGATGATGTGATAGGCAGAAATGTTTCACTGTAGCTTCAGCCTGGAGAACTTGTCATTTCAGAGCAGCTGGAGCATTGGCACAAACTCCCATGTTATGTTTTTCCTTTAATCCATTCATAATTCCCCCCCAGATTATTCCACTCTTTGGTTTAAAATGAAAACAAGCAAATCGACTACGCACCTAGGAAAATATACAGCTCCAGCCCTTGCCTTACGTAAGCCTCAATCCACATTCACAAAACTGAACTAATTTGCTCCAACTGAGAATGTAGCCTTTAATCCTTTGTCCAGCCACTAAAATGGAATAATCAAGAGTTATTTATTGCCTAAGGTTCAGACGGACGTAAGTGCAAATGTGCCGTAAATCCTTTCTGTATTTTTCCATCTTTTATTTTTTGGTTTTCTTAAATCCAGCCGTCAGTGTCTGTCCTCCCAAGCTTTAAACTCATCTTGTCTTCACAGATTAGGGTTGACAAGGAAGTTAGCTTTCCAGCTGGGAGGCGTGCTCCATGCTCTCTTCCTAAACACTTTCCCATGTTTATGGTGTGTGCTTTATATTCATTTTGTCCCAGTAAAAATAGCATGAAATAGCGTAGTCATGCAATCTGTCTGATGTTAGTTTAGTTTTGGAGGTTTTTTGCCCGAACTCTGCACTACAGGTTAGAATCTTTTATCCCAAATCTTCATTTCCATGCTTTGCTCTTCATACTCCCAAGTTCCCTGCTGCTGGCTGAGGATCCAGTAGAAAGCCATGACTTTGGAGGAGGCTGGAGGCCTGCCTGAAACAATCAGGACTGGGCTGCTGTTGCTCTGAAGTCTGGATCGTTATGTGGGATAGAGTTTAAACAACATACGTTAATTCTAGTGCACTAGCTGCATTAAAAAGCATGAAAACATTGCTCACTAATAGTCTGTGTTGGTGGCTTTTTGTACCTTTGCCAGTTAGTTTTTAAAGTTAAACACACCTAATGGACTAATTTGTGGGGCAAAGATGACAATAATGTATCAGAGAGAGTAGATCCATGGAATAATAATAATGGTGGTAGAAAACATGGTGAGTGGAAGGAAAGCAATTCATAAGAGAAAGGGATTAGAGGCCTTTCCTTTCTTTTCTCTTTTTTCCCCCTGAGGATGGGAGAATGTGTCCTTCAAATTTTCTGTGCACTACAGGTTTTTTTCCATCTTAAGGCCAAAGAGAGATCATTGCAGCAAATCAGACTGATTTCCTTTGTAGCATTGGCCACAAAATGTCCCCATATTAAGCCTTGATCAAAGCCATGTGTGGAGGAGGGGGCAAAAGGAGCCATGCCATGAAATATCAGCTGTTCCTTCTAGGCAAAACGTGCATGCTTCGTGTGGTTGGCACGTCCTGATGCTTGAATTTAGTGTGACTGCAGAGCCTTGGCAAGGGAGCTGCCACTTGGTCAGGATGGTGGCCACGTGCTGAGGCTGTGAGATAGAAGGTAGCAAGGTAAGGATGGCTGGGGTACCGCCTTCTGTATGTGTGTGTGTAGGTCTGTTTACTTTCTGTTAGCAAAAGGAAGGCATCCAGTTATGTCATTGTATAGATAAAGCCATGCTTTGCTGAGGCTTGGCTGTTGCATGTGATTCTGGGCTGCATCAAAAGGAGCATAAGCAGCAGGTCAAGGGAGGCGATTCTCCCTCTTTGCTCTGCTCTGGTGAGATCCCCTCCCCCTGCTGTCCTGATACAGCTCTGGGGCAACAACACAAGAGGGACGTGGAGCTGCTGGGGCAAGTCCAGAGGAGGCCACAGAGATGCTGCGTGGGCTGGAGCAACTCTGCTCTGGAGCCAGGCTGAGAGAGCTGGGCTGGTTCAGCCTGGAGAAGGAAAGGCTCTGGGGAGAACTCAGAGCAGTTCCCAGTGCCTAAAAAGGGGGCTACAAGAAACCTGGAGAGGAGCTTTGGACAAGAGCCTGTAGAGACAGGACAAGGGGGAATGACTTTAACCTGACAGAGGGGAGATTGAGATTAAACATTAGGCAGACGTTCTTCCCGGTGAGGGTGCTGAGGCGCTGGCACAGGACGCCCAGAGAAGCTGTGGCTGCCCCATCCCTGGCAGTGTTCAAGGCCAGGTTGGACACAGGGGCTTGGAGCAGCCTGG